>VDFB02029963.1:0-44544 GCA_007258455.2 Sequoia sempervirens | reverse complement strand
CAACAACAACAAGTCCAACAACAAGCCCTAGTAGCACACCAACAAGCCTTACTAGCTCAACAGTATGCTCAACAACAACAACAACAACAACAACCAAGTTCTTGCTATAATCCTCAAAAAAACATCGTCAATACAAACACGTTCGAAACATATACATCAACACCACAATCACTTTCACAATATCCTACACCACCATACACCCCATACAACACTTGATCATATCAAAATCCTGCATACAACTCATCTGTCATCCCAAAATTTGTACTCCACCAAAACTGCAAGATGATCTAGCATCACAGTTTAAGGTGCTATCCCAAGAAATGTAGGACCTTCAAATTTGCAAGACAAATAAGCCCATACACAGAATCTATGTCCTTATCCATTTGATCAAAACATCACAATGATACCATTCCCTCCCGGCTTTGAAATCCCCAAATTCGATAGATACAAAGGGAGAGGAAGTCCTATGGATCATGTCAAGGAATTTAACATCATGTGTATGGAGATGGCCTACAATGATTCTTATTTAAAGTACATCTTCCCTCGAAGTTTAACAGGTCCTGCCATGGATTGGTTTTCCCACCTACCTCCCAGTATCAAAACTTTTCAAGAAATTACTGATAAATTAATTGATAACTTCTCCTTTAACCTTGAAATGGACGTAAGTCTAGAGGAATTGTACACTCTCAGACAAAACAAAGGAGAATCTTTCGCTAATTTATTACAATGGTGGAGACAAAGAGCTAGTAAGAGCAAGTGGCCTCTTCCTAATAAACAAGTGGGGATCATCATAGAAAATCTAGATCTGGATCTATCCTTTCACTTGAAAATGCAGTGTATCACATCTTATGATGAGCTTGTCCCTAGAGCCCTTAACATTGAGAGACCTCTAATATCACATGGGAATACCCAAGCTTACAAAGACAATCACCCATCAACTAGTTCAAATGACAAGCCTCGTGTCTGGGATAAGAACAAGAACGTAACAAATGACAGTGTGGTAGATGCTAAGGTAGTCCTAATTGCTTCTAGACCAAACAACAATCAAGTTTCTAACATTCAATCGATTGTGTAGAAAAAAACACCTCCTCAGAACAATCGAATCAATAACACTAAAATGCAACAAAGGTGAACCCCTAACAAGAACAACTATCCTAAATGCAAGTACACATAGTTATCAAACCCATCGAAACCATCATGAAGAAGTTGGTAGAGTAAAACTTGATAACACTTCCCAACTTTGAAAACTACCAAGAACTCCAAGAGAAACCATACTGGTACGATGAAAATGATCTTTGTGACTTTCTCAAAATCAAAGGACACAAAATGAAAAACTGCATGAGGCTCAAAAATATTATCCAAGACCTCATAGAAAATGACACCATATCTATTGAGGTACCAACAAGGAATCATGATCTCAAGATATACAAGAATCCCATGCTAGATCATAGCAAAGGGAACAACAATGGGAAAGCTAAGGATTACACAAATGTGCAACATACCAATTCCAATGTGGTTGCTTCCTATGATAGCATCTTTAATATCATCAACATCAAATGACCTAGTACAGAGTGTGGAGTCACCACACAATGTGGAAAAGTTACCGTCCAAGGAGTCCCATCTCAATCTAGGGCACAACCTAATTTTCCAACATCAAATCCTAGCAATTACAATCTCTTATATCATCTTAAGAAGATTTCTGCACATATATCAATCTTAGAACTATTAAGGCTATCCCCCACACATAGGGAAATCTTAGAGAAAGCTTTATCAGAGTCATTTTTCCCTGAGGATATTGATACATATTAGTTTCAAGCTATGGTAGGAAATATCGCTAATCATCTCATTACCTTCTCAGAACAAGACCTACTATCACAACCATCTCATAACCATGCTTTACACCTTGAGGTTGTCATTCATAAGAACAAGGTCAAAAGAGTCTTGGTAGATGGAGGTGCTATTTTGAATATTTCTACCCTTCAGTCGATCAAGAACTCAGACTATTTAGAGGATACTATTGAGAAAGAAAAGAGTACCACCATCAGAGCATATGATGACCAAGAGTGGGTATCACAAGGAATCATTGCACTACCCATCCAAGTGAGACCTATCATTGTAGAAACTACATGCCAAGTGTTAGACCTTGTTCTTCCCTATAACATCCTACTTGGTCGACCATGGATCCATGCCTTAAAAGCTATTGCCTCGACCTATCATCAATATGTAAAGTTTCCTTTCAAGGGAAGAGAACTTACCATCCATGGAGATCCCGAGCTTTTTTACTACTGCAGTAATCTTGAGGCCAAGTTCTATAAGATACCCCAAATACCCAAGAATGAGGAAGGGCCTACACCTTCTACCTCATTTGTTGACCCATCATCCCTTGCATCTAATTTAGCAACAAAAAAACCCATTGTACAAAACATTCTTGACATCAAAGCAGTGATCCTAGATGATGGTTGTGGGAACTATAAGCTAATGAAGAATACCTTTGTCTTAGGAGAGCTACCTATTTTTCCTAAATCTCATGGGAAACCCACATCTAGCAATAAAGATCCTAAAACCATCAAGATGGTAGCTACTACCTTCACCAAGTGGGGAGATTTGAACCAAGAAGATGTCCATGAGGAATATGTCTCTAAAATCCTCTATCAGGATGAACGACCTGTCCTTGCTCTTCCCATGGAAGATGATAACAAAGGCTTGCAGCTGATGAAGTGCATGGGTTATAGCAAGAATGAGAAACTGGGACAAAATCATAATGGTTTGCTAGAGCCCATTGTTCTTGAGAAATGACTAAATAATCTTGGCCTAGGTTGTACTACTAGCAAGGTCACCCTTATTGGCAAAGGTACTTTCGCTAAAATATTTGAGGCTTCCTCTTGGTTACCGACATTGCATGATACGACCTTAGATGATTTCCCCCTTGATGTTGTTGACCTATTTGAAAACAAATCCCTCTTCATGATATCTATTACATCCTTTTATCCAAGCAATCAACTGAGTGAAATATGCTTAATATACCCACAACTCATTTTCATGGACCAACAAGGACCACTGATTCTTGATTTATTTGAAAATGACGAAGCGATCTCAGAATTCATGGGACTTTGAGACAACTTACCATGGGAAAATCACAAAGTAGGTTTTGACATAGAGTTGGACACAAGGGCATACTATGGGGAGACAATTGAGTCCTTCGGTTGCAAAATTGATAAAATGCAACTAACATGTAGATCTTTGAGTGAAAACCACACAATGACACTTTTTGATCCTAAAATAGTAAAAAAAAAGGACACATTCAAAGGTGAAAACCTCTCTTAGGCTCCCAAGGATGAAGGATTCAATCTCCCCCTTAGTGCAATGCATCCAAAAAAGTTAGCAGTACTAGCAGAAAAGGCCACTCCAGTCAATGTGGGAACACAAGAGGAACCAAAGATAACTTTCTATGCTAAATCCTTGTTGGATAAAGAATAGAAGAACCTAGTAGCGTTCCTAAAAGAGTGAAGAGATAACTTTGCATGGTCATATACAGATATGCTAGGGCTCGATCTAGAAGTGGTTGTGCATCATTTAACAGTCTATCCTGAAGCCGAATGAGTGAAATAGAAATTAAGGAAGATGAACCCTCAGATAACACTTTTGGTGAAACTTGAGTTACAAAAGCTTCTTGACATTGGATTAATCCAACTTATAGATTATCTTGAGTGGGTTTCAAACCTGGTACTAGTCTCAAAACCCATTGGGGGCATCAAAATTTGCACGAATTTCAGAGACTTAAACAAAGCATGCCCAAAGGATGATTTCCCACTTCCTAACATCAACCTCATAGTCTTAACAACTGGGCATGAAAAGCTATCACTCATGGATGGTTTTTCAGGCTATAATCAAATCATGATTTGCAAGGAGGATCAACAAAAAACTAAATTCACTTGTCCATGGGGGACATATTGCTAGAACATGATGCCATTCGTGTTGAAAAATGCAGGAGCAACCTATCAAAGAGAAATGACCCTCATCTTTCATGAGATGATCCAAAAAATAGTTGAAGATTATGTGGACTATATTTTGGAAAAATCAAAGAAAAGAAGTGAGTACATAGAAGTCTTGGGACCCATCTTTGATAGACTTGAAGAATACAAGATACGATTAAATCCAAAAAAGTGTGTCTTTGGGGTTACATCAGGGAAATGTCTTGGCTATATTGTCTCACAAAGAGGGATAGAAATTGATCCAACAAAGGTAAAAGAAATCTTATACATGGAACCACCACAAACACTGAAGTAGATAAGGGTATTACAAGGAAGATTGCAGTCCATCAGAAGGTTCATAACACAACTATCAGATAAAATCCATCCTTTCTCGCATCTTCTCTATAAAGGAATAACTTACAAGTGGGATGAGAAGTGTGACAAAGCTTTCCAGCAGATCAAATACTATCTATTAACACCACCAATGCTCATGCCACCAATAATAAACAAACCATTGATCTTGTATATCTTAGCAACATTAGTAGCACTAGGAGCTCTTTTAGCACAATATGATGAAAATGGAAAGGAAAGGGCTATCTATTACATCAACAAGACCTTGGTGGGATATGAAATGAACTATTCACCCATTGAGAAAGCATGCTTAGTAGTAGTTTTTTCTTCAAAAAATTTTAGACACTACATGCTATCACATCAAATCAAACTTATTACAAAGATTGACCCATTGAAATACTTGTTATCCAAAGCAACTCTCACTAGGTGAATGGCTAAATGGGTAATGATATTAACTAAATTTGACATAGAGTATGTGGAGCATAAGGAAATCAAAGGACAAGTGATTGCAAACCAACTAGAAGATGCACTATCTATGTGAAGAACCCATTGATATCTGAGTTCCCTAATGAATTAGTGTTCCTTATCAATCTCACAACTCAATGGAAGATGTACTTTGATGGACTGTTCACCCAACATGGATTAGGAGTAGGTATTATTTTCATCAACCGTCAAGGTGATTGCATCCCAAAGTCATATAGGCTATCATTCCCATGTACTAACAACATTGCTGAGTACGGATCCCTAAACATAGGTCTAAGGATAGTAGTTCAGTGGAAAATATAAGAGATGAAAGTCTATAGAGACTCATAGCTAGTTATCAACCAAGTCAATGATGACTATCAAACTAAGGATGACAAACTTACTCCTTATAAGAAGATGGTAGAAAGTCTCAAGGAATTTTTCATAGATATAACTTTTGAGAAAATTTCTCGCATGAACAATAGAGCAGCATATGCCATGGCAACAATCGAATCATTATTAGACATGCTGAACAGCGTCCTCTAATGCGAATTCTTGGTAAAACAACTTCTCGTACCAACTTTCAAAATCCCTGAATCTGAATTCGCATGTGTCATTGTTGGTCCTGGATCCTCATGGTATCATGACATATTTATCTACCTTAGTAGAGGAATCCTCCCATCTGATATCACCTCAAACCTTAAAAATACCTTTGTCAAGAAGGAATCCTGATTCATGATCCTAGGTGATACCCTATACCGCTGAAGCATCGAACATTACTATGATGTCTTAACCAAGAGGAAGCCTTGGCTGCTTTAATAGAAGTTCATGATGGAATATGTGGTTCCCATTCTAGTGGTATGGATTTAGCTAAGAAATTATTGAGGATGAGGTACTACTGGACAACCATGGAAAGAGAAGCCCATCAGTATGTATAGAAGTGTGTTCAGAGTCAGCAACATGGAGATCTGATTCATGCTCTAGCTCAGGAGTTGCAACCTACCTAGGCCTTTCTCGTAGTGGGGACTTGAACTCATAGGAAAGATTACTCCAACCTCATCTAATGGCTATAAGTTCATCATAACAACCATTGATTACTTTACCAAGTGGGTCGAATCCATTCATATGACCTACATAATAGGGAAGCAAATTGCCAAGTTTATCTTGAATTACCCAATCTGCCATTATGGTGTTGCACAAACCCTTATCTCAGACAATGGAAAACCCTTCAAGAATTAGGATGTGAAAGATCTATGTCAAAGATTCAACATCCAACACTAATTCTCTACCCCATATTACCCCCTGGGCAATGGTTAAGCTGAGGCTACAAACAAGACCATTCTGAAAATCCTGAAGAAAATGGTCAATAAAGCTGGCTGTGATTGGCATCTACAGTTAAATCTCTCTCTTTGGGCCTATCGAACTAGTATTCACATGGCAACAGGTGCAACACCTTTCTCCCTGGTCTATGGATCAGAAGCCATCTTACCTATTGAGGTTGAGCTCCCATCACTGCGAGTGTCACTACATAACCTAATAATCGATGAAGAATACAAAGAATCCCGGTTGAATGAGCTAGAATTCTTGGAAGAGCATCGTCTTGGTGCTCTTAATCACTTATAAGTGTATCAAAACTAACTGAAATGGAGCTATAACAAGAAGATCAAATATCGGTCTTTCCAGGTAGGGGATCTTGTCCTAAAGCAGAATCATAAAAATCTTTCAGATCAAGACAGTAAAGGAAAGTTTGAGCCTAATTGGTTGGGTCCCTTTATCATCATAGCAAGCTATGGATTAGGAGCACACCAATTTTCAACGCCTGAAGGTAAACCCTTGGAGGAGCCAACCAACAACTTGCATCTTAAAATTTTTTATGCCTAGTCTTGAAGGGTGTAAAATATGAAGTACAAAAAAAAAAAAAAAGATCAAAATCCAAAAAAATAAGAAAAAGTATTGAAAAAAGTAAAGAAAAACAATCGTCCTCTAGTGAAAACCACTTCGGTGATGCTTTGGGAAAGTACCTTGGTGAAAACCTAGCAAATAGGTGCCTTGTGTAAATAAAGTACCTCCATGTATTCTTTGGCTCTTTATCTTATCATTCTTTTCCCCACCATCCATCTGTCACCTCATCCATCCTATTTATTCCATCACCCATCTGCATTTGTATCATAGCTTGATGTTGTGAAGTATCATATCCCCTTTAGTACTACTTGGCATATTCCTAAGGTCAGTTTTTCATGCCTATATCTAGGTAGTCTATCATATCACACTAGGGGCAATTTGTTATGGATCATATTGGGTTCTTGCATATCTTAAGGTTATTTGACATCTCTCAAAAATCCCAAAAACATTCGTAAAATGTTCATTAGAAAATCCAAAAACATTTAAAATCCTATACAGCTAAAATCCAAAAACATTCAAAAATTGTAAAGTCAAAATTCTAAACATCCAAAACATATCAAAAACCCTAAAAAGGTTAAAAATCAAAAATCCAAAAATAGTACCTTGTCGAACTACAAGTCTCTAAGATTGAACATAGGCAATACCATCATTGATGTGCCCCTGAGACACCCTAGGTCAATCTTTAGGAGTCCGTCATAATAAAATGGCATCCCATCAACTATTCATCTCTCATCTTCAATAAGTCGAGTTGGTCAAACTACGTGGTCTCTGCGTGTATAACATAGGCAAGGATTATCTTTGATCAACCCCCGAGGCCCCTAGGATAGGTCTTTTAGGTTAGGTTCTTGGTTGAAATTCAGAAAATCCAAAAATATCCAAATATTCAAAAAACCCTAAACACATCAAATATCTTGGAGAAAAACCCTAAACAACCTCAAATAATCGAAAACCAAAACATTTACATAAATTTTCAAAAAGACCAAAAATAGCCTCGAAACATTTTCAAAAACACCAAAAACATAGAAATATTCCAAAAAAAACCCCAAAATCATCCATCCCATTTTAATTTCACCCGCAATAAACCTTTTCCCATAGTAAATTGATCATCGCCTACAACCTTTGGCAACACAAATAGAAAACAAGTATCACAAGTCATAAAGTGAGAACCTAAGTGTCAAAATCTAAAGTCTAAACCATAGTTAAGCAAGTCAGTGGAGTTTATATCAATGAATTATCATAAAGCTCATCATCATCCTACATCAAACAACCCTTGATCATCATGTCCTAGGATGTATCCTTCTTGCAATGGACATCAGCATTAGAAATCACTTTAGCTAAATTAAACTGGCAAGAGATATAGATAACATTGATTGTTTGTCTTTGATCTTTTCTTATGATTTATCTTATTGACCCATTTTGAGGACCTCTCGATGATGTATATCAAAATGACTTAGAGAGAAAGGAATGGGGCATTGATCATTATCTTTTGTTTGCTGTGCTTATGGATACTCTTGTAAAATAATTTTGGTGCATACTTGCTTAGTTGTGTGTAGGGAAGTTGTTTGGAGTACGCTGTTGACTATTGTGTATGCTTTGGTCTAATATATTCTAAGCTTCTAACTTACATTCCAATGAGGTTTCCATATGTCAAGGTATGAACAAGAACTATCCTATCTACTTGTAGAGTCAAAGTCCATTACACTAGATACAACACCATCCTGGTTATCAATACCTTGATGCATCATGTCCATGTTATATCAAACAATAAGGAACAACGAAAAATCCCAATCCCAAGATATGAGAAAATAATAATCATCATCATCATCATCATCATCATCATGCATTTCTCATCACCATCTCTAATAAAGTCTCGGTGGATCATAGACTTGTTGAATCTTTTGAAGCAATCATCAAAATTAATGGTCAAATAATCTTGCTTCTTCTATCTTCTCTCTGTGCTAACCTAGTCTCATGACAGTCAACAAAAACATCATCAATGCATCCATCCTACATCTGCAAAACATCAACACAACATAATCATAACATATCATAAGGCATACATCTTGCATCATCATTATCATTTAAGTTGCGATGAATAATATAGATTTGTTATTCTAAGCATCCTAAATCGTTGCACACATATTATTAATATGCATCACATTATCATATCATAAGCATGAAAATTTGCATTATCCATCCATACATCCATATGCATACATCATCTCATAAAAAAATGCATTAGAAAATACACTAAAAGAAATGCATCCATATAATTTGCATACACATCACATAAGCATATCATATCATCCATCCATGGCATATCTTGAAAAAGATAATGAAAAAGAATACAACATTGGATCCATTCCATAAAATTGCATCCATTCATCCCATATTATCATCACATATCACATAACCATAAATAAAATAATTGAATGCATACATGATAGTATATAAGCACGTCACATCATCATGTCAAAGTGCATCCATACATTCATAAGCATGAAATAAAATGAACACATCACATCATATCAAATCCATTTCATATATATATCAAAAAATACCTGTCATGATACAATATCCAAATCAGTGTATGTATATCGATAAAAAATAAAATATCCACGAGGCTATCAAAAAGGATCCCATAAATGTATATCTGTATAAAAGAATTAGGCAATGATAAAAAAGTGACTGTACAAATGAGCTAACCTTGATGGTTGCTCCCCTCTCTAGCCTATCTCTTTGACTGATCCTCTACCCTAGGATTTTCCCCACTCCTTTGTGAATAATTAGGCTATCTAAATGCTTGTGGGACATCCATGTGGTAATGCATTAGTAGGCCGCCTCAGTCACAACCTCTTTGTATAATATGGCACACTGTTTGCCCCTGGGCTGCAACTGTCATAGTCTCAAGCTGCTGATGCTGCCTAACCTCTTGAGCTAACAAAATCTCAACAGTCTATCTAAGCTATCGCTTCTAGTCTCTCTCAACTATCAAGGCCACTATCCGCTATCTGGCCTAATATCTCTTAGCAGTAATCACCAAAATCTACTAACGGGCTTGATCCCTCTCACCCGTAATAACCTGTCCCTGCTACTGCAACTGCTGTATCTGTGCATTGCAAGGATTTGGCCCTGGTGCTGGCTACTGTGGAGGCTACTGATGCCCTAGTGGTGCTCTTGGAATCTATCCATCCTGGCCATCCTAGGCATCCTATCCTCTACCCTGACCTCTACCTCTACTTTCACCCCTCCCTCTCGGTCTCCCTTGTGGAGGTGCACCTGCTAGATCTATCAACCAACGAGGGGGTGTGAACCATGCATCATATGTAGGCATCATATGAGCATCCACCTATCCCTGATCATATGCCCATGGTCGAACAAATAGCTACTGAAAGCCTTCAAAAACCTCATGGGATGCAATAATAGGTCCCCACATGGGTGTCTCTCGTGTTGACTTGGCGAAGATGGTTGTGTATGCATCATCTAGCCTATCCCGCTTGTCTATCCCACCTGTCTATGAACTATCTAGATACCCCATCTGGAAGGTCCCTCTCAATGACGGTATTCTCTCGACCCTGCATGTATTGGGTCTGTTGAGCAAAGAATAGCTGCTGCACATCGTCGTACCATGCTAGCATATGAAGTCAGGGTCACCATTTGAAGATTATCGTCTCATCAATGACCCTGCATAGTAGGGAATCCCAAGCTACCTAGTGTGCTATAGTGTGATGGCACCTCTATACCTCCAAACAAGTGGATCATTTGGCTCTACATCCTCCATTTGAACTATCAATCAAAGCAAAACGATGTGCTCCCAATCCCAAATGTGCAGTAAGGTGACCCTAGTGCCGATCACCCTACCATCACAATATACAAAATCATGCATATCATGATACAAAGAGGCCAACATCACTAGCCCCCATGCAAACTGAGTCCTCTTGAAGAACATCCTATGCCAAGCTAGGCCCATCCCAGAATGAATCCTCTGCTCCGTCGGTCTGGAGAGACCATGAGATAATTACTGCAACAATCAATCTAAAAGTGGGTACTCGACCTCTATACATCTCAAGGTCAATATACGAAGTGACTAGAACAATGTCCTCTAGATCCATCACCTCATGACAGGCATCGTAGTCGGTGTTGACATCATATATCACACACCCACCACGTATTAGAAAACACAATATCTGCCATACATCCTCCAACGTCATTGTCGCCTCGCTGGTAGGAAGGTGGAATGAAGAGGTCTCGTTGTGCCATCACTTGCACAATGCTATCATCATCACCAAGTGTGTCCGGATGATAGGCATGTACGCAACATACCACAGACCAATCTCTCACAAGTGCTCTTGTCACAACTTAGATAAATCACCAAGTCTGGACAAAACTGTGGGCCGGTGCTCATGAGATATCAAAGGTGGGATCCCATCTTGCACCCACGAAGCACACGATGTAAAAATTCAAAATTTTTTGGCTCAGTTTGGAAATTTCATCTCTAAAATGACAATAGTGTCACTATAATTCAAATTCTAAACTGTGACGCCCAAGGCATTTAAAATTCAAATTGCAATATGCATCGCTAAACACATATGCATCATGATTTGACCTTTGGAAAACCCTAAAAATCAAAATGTGCATCTCTCTTTACATATGCATCACTATTAAGAATTTGAAAATCTAATTCTAAATTGTGAATTGCATCGCAATTCACATGTGTCGCTAAAAATTGAATTAGCATTGCCAATTCTAGAAATAGCGTCGCTCTAGAGCGACGTCACCAAAGTTTAAATTTCAAAAGGCATTAAATGCATCAAAAAGTCAAATTTCAAATCAAGTTTTGAATTACATACCGGTGGTCTTGTACTTGGAAGTCTTTGGTACTCTCGAACTCAGTCAGAAATGTGTCGTACGAGCACTCATTGCGCCATTTCATCGGAGGGTCAGAGCTCAAGAAATCCTGAAGGTGTGAATGCACAAATGAATTGAAAGTGACCCTTCCTCACCTATTTAAGCTTGGAAATTAGGGTTTTTTCCTTAATTTAATCATAAGCTAGATTTTATCATCATTTTCACCAAATTTTCCAAATTGGAGCTTATTTTGCATCATTTTTTTGTGTTTTTGGCATGTTTTTTGCATCTCGGAGCCTTTTTGGGCCCTTGGGACAACATTTTACCTTCGTCGAGAATCAACCCGAAATTCAAAATTTTCGCTCAATTTCTTGAGGGGGAAGGGAACCAACTTAATCCTTCCACCAGGGAACAATGGTGCATCTAAAAAATTAGTTGGGGCATCTAAAAAATAGATTTTTTTTTATGAGTAGCAATTTTTAATCTGAAGAGCATTGGTCTTTGAACCGAAGCAATAGGTACCTTGCTTCAAAGAGGGGAAAAATGTAGACACTGAAAAATGTCCTGAATGATATCATACATTCAAATCAGGTATACTAACATCATTTCGTCTTGAAACCCATCCTCTTTTCATTTAATTGATTAAACTAACCTAGCTATTTAATTAATTGCATCATCTTTATCTATTAACAAAACCACAATGTTAGGAACCCCATCCTACAAAACTAATTTGTTAGCTATTCAAAATCATCTTGTACTTTCAAACAATCATGTTAGCTTTTGAGGAGAACCAAATTTGAAGGTAGATGTATGTCCCTTGATTTTTCTTGCTTTATGGAGGTGGAATCAAGGTAACAATCTAACCACATCAAATTTTTAGGCTTAGTGATGAAAAATTTCTTGTGATAGGGTCATGAGATCAAAACACCAACTATCAATAAATATAGGATATGATCAAGGATGAAACTATGAATCAAACACAATAAATAACATCAAAATTAGAGATCACTAGCCCCCATTGTGGTGAATTAAGTGATATGTGCTAGTACTATATGTGAGACCAAAACAAAAAATTTGACCATCATTTTCACTTATACTATTTGAAGATTCTAAGAGAGATACCTTTGTGTAGAGGAGCAAAGATGTCGAGTCAATGATGATATCCACCCTTGAGACTTGAGGTCTTGAAAGCAGAGGTCGCAGAAGGTGCAATTATATCGATGGTGAGTTGTTTATACCTTTTCCCTGTGATTTTATTTAGTATTTTATATTGTTTTGATGTTTTTTTCAAAATTCATGGCATCCTCGTCCAAAATAGACAACTGTGTCCACTTTGGGTGACCATGTCCCAAAATGGCACCCCAATCTTGAGTCATATTTGTTGTTCTTTTAATTGTTAAGTTATTGATTTCTCTATGTAACTGATGATTCCTTTTTTCTTCTTGTAGGCCCCTCCCCATGCTTGACAATGTTTAGGAGGGTGACTATTTTTGTTACTTCAAGAGTAGTTTACACAAATTTCACAAGAAAAGGAGTATATCTTATTGTAGACACTGGAAAATGTCCTGAATGATATCATACACTCAAATTAGGTATACTAACATCATTTCATCTTTAAACCCATCCTATTTTCGCTTAATTGATTAAACTACCCTAATTCATCTAATCAGGTTAATTCCCCCTTTTCACACTAACATTTCATCCTATTAAATTAAATAAATTAAACTATTTAATTTAAATCCCTAAGTCCTATTTAATTAAATAACCCTAAGTTATTTAATTAAATGTCATTCCACCTTTCCCCCATTCATTAAATCATTTAATTTAATGTATATCACTAAATTCTTCTAATTCCCCTAATTGCATAATTAACCTTGTTTAATTATTAAATTTCACAAGAAAAGGAGTATATCTTATTGTAGACATTGAAAAATGTCTTGAATGATATCATACACTCAAATTAGGTATACTAACATCATTTCATCTTTAAACCCATCCTATTTTCGCTTAATTGATTAAACTACCCTAGTTATTTAATTAATTGCATCATCTTCATCTATTAACCTAATTCATCTAATCAGGTTAATTCCCCCTTTTCACACTAACATTTCATCCTATTAAATTAAATAAATTAAACTATTTAATTTAAATCCCTAAGTCCTATTTAATTAAATAAGCCTAAGTTATTTAATTAAATGTCATTCCACCTTTCCCCCATTCATTAAATCATTTAATTTAATGTATATCACTAAATTCTTCTAATTCCCCTAATTGCATAATTAACCTTGTTTAATTATTAATTATTAACTAATCAAATTCTTCCCCTCCACTTGCAAGTGAATATTCTAAAGGAATATTCCCTCCCCTTTTGCACAACTAAACTTTGTTTTAATTTGAAAAATATCTTTTTTCCTCACCCATGAGAATATTCCAAAGAATATTCTCTCTCCTCCAATCATTTGAAAAAGGGAATATTCTCACTTAGCTTCATATGCAAGTTAACTTGTGACTTCTTGTGCAAGTTAACTTTTGACCTCTTGTATAGGTCAAAAGTGTGCTTGTTTGAAAGAATGAGAACTCTTTATTAAATCTCATCTTGCATTCTCACTCATTGATGAGAATCCATGATCCATGCCTCCAATTTCCTCCATCCTTGACCGTTGATTACCTTTTTCAATCTCAACCCTTCATTTTTCATTTGCTTTCCTATAAATAGTTTACTATTTGGAGATAAATGGATCCATCTTTCAAATAGAAAACTTATGCTGTTGAAATCACTCACACTCACATTCATATTTTGCACACATTTAGTATATTTTAGTTTAAATTAGTTGCATAATAGCTTAGCTTCCATTAATGGCTTCCATAATGCATCCATTTAGCTAATTAGATAACTAAGGTTTGAATCTTTTTAGTTTATATCTCATTTAGATTAGCTTAGCATTTGTATATATAAATCATTTTAGCATATATCATCTTAGATTAGCTTTTTCATCATGTTCATTTGGATTAAAATCATGTTTTCATTCACATCTCACAACCATTTCATCAATTCTCTTCAATAGAATCTATTGGAACAAGCTCATAGATCCATGAGTTTGGGAACGAGTCACTGTTCTACATTAACGCGACACCACTCCCAAAATGGGTTAAGTTTTGAATGGGTTAGAGTAGACAATTTAACATTTTTGTAGTTTAGAATGCTTAATTTTAATGAATGTCTAGTTTAACTTCAATTTGATTGATCCTGTTTAGATTGGGCATTAGTGGCTTTTTTATGCTTCTATTCTTCATGGATCAAGTGTTATCGGCCCATACTAATATCCTTGATCACACTTACACACCACAAAATTATATTGGGTATACCTTATGCTACCCATGAGGTATCATGATACTATTGTTATGGCACTAGTTGAGTGGTGGAACATAGACATTTCCACATTTCATCTCCCAATGGGGGAGATGACAATGACACTTGAGGATGTACACAACATCTTCAGATTACTCGTTCAAAGTGAGATTATTCATTTTGATGATTTTTGGACTCCTTGGCAGATGATGGATGATATACAGTATTGTACCAACCACCACATATCACCTAATGACCCTAGAGCTCGCATCAATCTTAAGTGGCTCCTTCATACTAATGTTCCATTGGTTCAACATATCATGTGTATCACCATCGCCTTAGCCCTTGCACCCAATGGACGATGTAGACACCTTGATGGGGGCTTGGTTCATACTATATGGGAAATGTAGGAGCATCATATATTATATATTTGGGGATGGATCATGTTGGTGCATTTGTATTATGATCTTGGCTACTTTGTCTATTAGGAGGATTAGAGCATCATACTTTGTATACTTCTTCAAGTGTGGGAATTTGAGCACATTACATATATTAGACCAACTAGATTTCCCATGGTGATGCCCTATGACTATCCATGATCATTTTTTTATACTCTTAGATGATCCTTACAGTGTAGAGATCTGTTGCATTGGAGAGTCAAATTTGATCATCTAGAGGATGATGATGTTGTATGGAGACCGTATAGGACTCTATAGTACTGGCCAAGTTTGAAATGATGGTTAGTAAGGATGCATCAGGATAGATTAATAGTTGGACACCATGACTATATCATCATTCCATTCTATTATGATCACATGATGATGAAGTTTGGTCAGTTACAAATAGCACCCAACCCATGACCTACATTCCTAAGATCTGCATGTAGTGGAACCAAACCACAAGACGTTCATCATACCACACTCAAAAATATCACCCCTAGTGACCGAAGGATGAGACACGAGATGCACATCCAAAATATAATGAGGATGATGTTGGCACGATAGCTACTTATGATAGGTGGTGGATGATAGAATGACTTGAGTGAGTCTTCCTTGACGATCATCCCATAGGCGATTTTTGGCTTTGGATACATCATTAAGGGGATGAGAGAGAGGAGAAGGATGTTGATGGATATTCAATAGGTGATGATGGTGATGATGCAAAGGATTTGGAGGAGTAGGATTCACAACCGGTAGGAGAGGATCTCGAGGATCCTACAAAGGTCAGATATTCCCCTGAGGAGAGACCTAGATCTCATCCTCGTGTCACATGAGTACCTTCTACACCAACAAAAGGCATCTAGCCCCCCAAGCATGGAGAGAGAAACCATACAACTCCTATCATGCCACCAACCATTAGGGGAGACTCAATATGATTCCCATAGTATCTTATCGAGATGACAATTGGTGGGTTGGAGATCCGGGTGATGATATGTTATTTATCTTTTAGTTATGATTAGCTTTTAGCTATGTTTATGTATTTTACCTCATTCTATTTTATGTCATGTTTTACTTTTTATAGTTGGTACATAAGATTGGATTGAATTTTTTAGTCGATTCATTGTAGACATGGTTCCACCGATGCCCCCACACTAGCTAATATGGGTCAAGCATAAGCCACCACCGAGCATGGGGAATCATGTTGATTTGTTCAAGCCCCTATCATAGTGGAGGACATCCTATGATGATGCGATGAGGACCATTGATTTGGTTAGAGCTAAAAATGAGGAGATACAAGCTAGAGAAGAGCGTGCAAGAGATGCATACGTGGAGCTCAAATCCAGAGGGGAAAAAGCGAGAGCTGCACATGAGGAGCTCAAAATTGCATACGAGGAGCTTAGAGCCACCCAGGTTCCTGTTGAGAGTGAGACACATTCCATCCTATGTGTGGAACTTAGTAGGGTGCAGGTGGAGTTTAGCAGGGTGTAAGTAGAGAGGGACCAGATCAAACAAGAGTGCATCATGACACTTGTACGCGAGGGCATAGCCATAGGCCAAGCAAAGGGCCTACAAGAGTGAATGAGTTCCAAGAGCCACTCCTAATCCACTGTCTCTCAACGAGTACCACTACCACTAGGCCTTGAGGAGTCTGATAACCACAAACCAACTTAGATGTATTTTATTATGAAACACCACATTTTTCTATCGTGGTGACTATGATGTTTATGCATTTTATGATCTATATATATATATATGAACATATTTTTGTTTCTATGCATTATGTAGTTGTATTTTATATTTCAATGTGATTTATTAAATAATCTTGATGAGATTATTTAATAAAGGTATCCAAGATCTAATTGTTACATGATGGATATGATCTAATTAAATATTTATTTATACTTAGATGCAACATTTTTGGCTAAGTGTAATCATGTTCACTAGATGCCATTATGACCTAATGAAATGTAAAATTGAATGCATAGAATGATCTAATTTAATACATTACACATGATTGAATGATATGCATAAAAAAGTAATAATTCAAGTAAATGAAAAATTACTCAAATTAATTTAATACACACAAACATGTTTGTCAAGAATGAAGCAATGCAAGATAAAATAGAAACTATCTACTTAATCTAACAACATGCTTTAACACACATATCATTCAAGAGAATCACTAAGTGTGATATCTGCACAAATGCAAAACATTGATAGGTTCTTTTAGAGGTGTACCATCCATTTATTTAAGTTTATGTGCTCTAGACTCGTAAGCTTCATCAATGATATAGGGTCCTAACCAATTCGGGCTGAACTTTCCTTTCTCATTAGGAGCAACATTGAAATTGCGTTAGTTTTTATACAACACCAAATCTCCCTTGTTGAATGCACAAAGAATGAAATTATCATTATACTTATGTTGCATAGCTTTAGAATAAGCTTGAATATGCTCAAGAGAATTTATGTGCTAATCATCAAGAATTTCAATTTGTTGCAATTGTTGTTCCCTATAAGCATTATTATCAATAATACCACTAAGAGAAATTATCAAAGAAGGATTTTATAACTCTAACAACATTATTGTGTCAGATCCATAAACAATATTATAGGGCGTGTTTCTTGTAGATGTGCGAACACTTGTGTGATAAGCCCATAATATATAAGAGAGTTGAGTATGCCAATCTTTGTTATGCTTACTAATCATTTTTCACAAGATTTGTTCAATTGTTTTGTTTGTTTCTTCTAATTGACCATTAGATTATGGATAATATGGTGTAGAAAAATGATGTTGAATGTTCTTAAATGGTGTTCCATTATCCATAAGTAGGGCTGAAGGAATACCAAATTGAGCCATAATAATTTTTAGGATAAAATGATAAATTATATCGGAAATTGTGGAACAAAGAGGAATTGCCTCTTCCCACTTTGTGAAATAATTTGTAGGGGTGATTATGAATGTATTTCCTAAGGATGAGGGAGGGGATATCTTCCTAATCATATCCAAACCCCAAATAAAAAATGGCCAAATATAAATTTGAGCACGAAGTTCAGATGTAGGAGCATGAATCAAATTGTTATGTTCTTGACACTTGTAACACTTCTTAACATGATCAAAGCAATTTTTTTCCATGTTTTTCCAATAATAACCGATACAAATTAACCTTTGAATGAAAGATCATCCTCCAAAATTCCCCATGCGAGCACCCGCATGAGGTTCCTCAATGGCCACAAGAATTTCAGATTTTTTTAGACATATAAAGAAAAGACCATTGAATAATCATCTATACAACACATAATCTAAAATTATATAATGGGATGCCAACTTTCATATACAAGCCCTATTTTTTATCGTGGTTGGTTCAGGAAAGATGCCATCCTTTAAATAATTAAATATTGGCACCTACCACTCATTGGAAACTTCAATATTCGCAACCATCGTCTCTTTTTTATTTTCATTTGTTGATGGTTTCGTGAGAGAATGAATAAAAAATGTGAAATATGAGGAACTATCATTGAGAGATATAAGGGGAGCAACACTTTTCATTGCATCTACATGTTGATTATCCTTTTGCGAAATATTGTCTTGATAGTGTATGATGTGAAACACTCCAATATTGTTAGTGTGAGGTCTTTATACTTGGAAAACTTATCATGTTTTTCTTGATAGGGCCCATTAATTTATTTGATGATTAATTGAGAGTCTTTGAATATATGAATGTGTTGAACACCTAAGGATTAGGCTACACATAATCCTATGATAAGAGCCTCATAATCAATGGTGTTATTTGTACATAGGAAATTTAAATGATAGGATAAGGGAATTGGATTCCTTGAAGGAGGTATTATACAACTCCAACACTAGGGCTAGTTTGACACTTAGAGCATCCAAAGTATAATTCCCATGTTTCATTATCATCAATGTTCAACATACTTCCATCAGGGAAGGAATCTTGATTTGGTAATGCTAATGGTGAAGGGGCCTTAGCTAAATGGCTGGTCAATGCTTGTCCTTTGATTAATTTTTGAGAAATGAATTTAAGGTCAAACTCAGTTAACAGCATAACCCATTTAACTAAGCATCCTAAAAAATCCATTTTAGCAAAAGGTGTTTAAAGGATCAAACACTGTTATAACTTGCACCTCAACATTTAAAACTAATTCATCAATTTATTAGTTGCAAACAAAAGATCCAAAAATTATTTTTCTATAGTTGTATAATGAGTTTCATAGTCAATTAATATTTAACTAACGTAATAAACAAGATGCTCTTTTCCGAACTCATCTTGTTGTGCTAATAGTGCAACAAGAGCATGATTTGAACCTAATATATAAAGGATAAAAGGTTTTCCTTGAGTCGTTGGTTGTGAAACATGAGGATTGGTTAAATATTGTTTCAAGTCTTCAAATTCTTTGTGAAAATCCTCATTCAATTTAAATTTTGAATCTTTCTTAAGGAGTTGAGTGAAGGGAAGATTTTGATATGCCAAGGATGCCACAAAATGCTGAATAGCTTAAATATTTCCTTGTAAGCTATGCAATTGTGAAATATTCTTAGGAGATGGCATGTTTATTATTGCATCAATGCCTTTATGTGACACTATAAATCCCAACAACGTCCCACACCAAACAAACATTTCCTTAGATTCAATCTCATGTTGTACTTACAAATTCTTTCAAAGATTTTACAAAAGAGTTTGACATGATCTTGATGTGTTATAGACTTAGGAAAATTGTTATCAACATAGTATTCCAAGATGTTGTGTATGAAATCATGAAATATTAACATCATAGCTCTTTGATATGTTGCTCTTAAATTTTTGAATCCAAAAGGCATAAAAACCCAACAAAATGTTCCCCAAGACGTAGTGAAAGCTATTTTATATTGATCTCAAGGGTTGATGAAAATTTGATTATATCTTGAAAAACCATCAATAAATGATAATAGGGCATGTCTTGTAGTTGAATCCACTATCATGTTAATATTAGGAAGGGGAAATCATCCTTTAAAGATGCTATAGACACGAAAAATGTATCGATTGATCCTATACACTTGAATCATCTCCTTTGCTAATCATTTAATTAAATAATCTTTATTTGATTAAATTCATCACATTCCATCTCTTAATTAAATAAATCAATTTTATCTGATTAAGTCATCTTTTCCCTTTTAATTAAATAATTCACTTTATTTAATTAAGCTCTAAGGTATTTCTATTAAATTAAATAAATTAATCTTTATTTTATTTAATCTAACATCATCTCTTTTAATTAAATAAATCAAACCTTATTTAATTAAGTCTATTATTCATTATTCATCTCACTTTGATTTATTTAAATCCTAAAATCTAAATCAAATTGTCAAATCAACTAAATTCTATCTAAATTAATCAAATCCTAATTAATCCTAATCCTAATCTATCAAATCCTCTAGCTTTTGCAACTTGCACATGAAAATACACTTAATTGATTTATTAAATCTCTATTTTCATTCAAAAAGGCATCAAGAAGGGAATATTCCTCAAATTCAAAAAATCCCTCCAAAAGGGTTTGTCCATCGAACAAGGCATTTAAGTTTCTTACATGTCCTTTGCCTTGAGCCAAGTGGCATTAACTTCATTTTCTTCTCCCTCCAACTTGTCATTTCATCAATTTTGAAATTCCACCTAATTGCATTTAATTGCACATTGACCAAAATATGCTCCACCTTTGTCCACTCACATGTTGACAAGTGGCTTCATGCTATTGGTTGGTCTTTTATCCCACATTCATCCATTTTTCCTCATCCTCCATCATTCTCTTCTATAAATAGAAGGACCTCTTATTGATTTTGGATCCACAATCTTAGGTATTTTCATCCACAACTTGTGCAAAGTTATCATCTTCATGTTTTGAATCAAGTTCATCCATTTTCATAATTTCATAGCTAGGTTATGGAGAAATTTCATCAAGGAGCATCAAATCTTCACCATTGATCATCAAGCTTGTAAGGAATTGGGAAAGGACCATTTTCCACATCAAAATGACACCAATTCCCCCATGGGATTGAGAGTTTGGACATTAAAATAGGATTTAATAGATTTTTTACTTATGTTCTTCACTTATTTCTTGTTTTCATGTTTCAAATGAATTTCATTGGGAATGTTGTTTCTAACTTGCATATTGGACTAATAATGTGTTTTTTCTTCGTGTTTGTGCAGGTCTAGGATCACCATTCATAGATGCTTTATTACAATCATGAAAATTTGTACACATCCTAATATGATTATCATGTTTTTCCACTACCACAATGTTAGATATCCAAGGTGAATAATCAATAGGGTGGATGAAACTAGCTTGTAAGATCTTTTCAATTTAGCCTTAACCAATAAAGCTATCTTATGGTTCATCTTGTGTATCTTTTTTCTTACTGGTTTAGCATATTTTTTCAAGAATAATGTTATGCGTGACTATCTTAGGGTCAATACCCAACATCCTAATAAGTCCAAGAAAAGATTTCAGGAAAGTCATGTAGCAATGTTACATGATCCTCTTGTTCATCCTCATCAAGGAACTTTCCAATTTGAATCACCTTCTCTTCATTAGACGGGTCCATTGGAACATCTAGGGTATCTCCCACAAGTATTTCATTATGGTTTAGAACATCATGGATTATTTTGGATTCATCTTGTTCATCATTACATAGTTCATTTTCTTTCCCAAAGTATCCTTTAACATTAAAACAATAGGAAACTCATTGATTATGATGCTTTCTAGGTAAAGTGTCCTTCATTCCCAAGAATTCCTCTAAAGAATCATCATCTTGAAAGACATCCAAAGACAATACTCTCACATGTAGTGTCTATCATTTTGGGATGCACCAAGTGTAAAATTTTCCTAGGTGAATGTTTCATGATAACATTGATATTAAGTGAAGGTCTCCTTGATGATTTCATTTCTTTTGAAGGGTAGTAACCAAGACCTCTTGTCGTTTCTTGTGTATTAAGCTCTATAGGAACACAAATTCCTTGTTCTTTCACTCCACATCCTTTTCCATTATAACCAAATTGTTTCAAGAGTTCATACCCTCTTCCATAAATTGCTTCCATTTCTTTCAAGGAGGGTGGTTTTTTATAATCACTTTCATCATAAGTAGATGTGTAATTCATGTTTTCCTCATTACGAAAAGTTGTGAATTCTTGTGTCTTGGATGTTCAATGACAAATTGTGTTGACACCACAACTTCCTTGTCTTTCTATTTTTTTGATTTTGATTACATAATCTTATATTCCCCCATGAATGTAGGTGTGAAGTATAATGAACCCCAATCATCTTCCAATAACTTTGTTACTGATGAGAGACATTCTTCTATATCTTCAGGTTCTAGAGGTTCCACTTTTGTATTTGGTGTCCATGTTCTTAGAGGGTTTTGCATCTCTATGTCAGTTTGTAAGACATTTTCAGATTTTGGATTAGCTTTTATCATGTAAACCTTATTATTGTAAGTGTATTTCTTTAAACAATGAAGCGTTTAAGGCACTCCTTTCATCTCATGGATCCATGGTCTACCCAAGAGAAGATGATATGAAAGATCATGGGCCATAACATGGATGATAGTTTACAACACCACCTTACCAAATTTGATAGGAAACATTATCACACTAAGTGGTTGTTTACCAACATTATCAAAACCACTGATGGACAAATTATCTAGTTGAATTTTAATCTTATCCACTCTAATTTTGTTTATAAGATTCACACTAAAAATATTAAGTCCCAAACCATTTTCAATAAGGGTACATCTAATCCCAACCCTATTAATAATAACCATTATCATCAAAGCATCATTTTGATTTTGCATTTCCAAAGGAGGTAATTCATTTTGATGAAAAACAATATCCAAATTCACTGAATTCATACCCTTAATTAAGGTTGTTGCATCATTTTGTTGTGCACTAGGAGGGATCACCACATTTTTCAAATCACTTTGAAGTATGCCATGGTAAGTTGATGAGGTTTGAATTAGATCCCACAATATCACTCCTTTACATTATGTTGAGGTAAACAAGGGGCACTAGGTAAAACATGTTGTGGGAGTGGTCTCAATGAGGGAATGGTTTGTGTTAGTCTTGGTTGCTTGTCATTCCTTGTATTATATGTATGAGAAACCATGTGGTAGCTTGGTTGTTGCAACACATGATTAGTAGTGAATTGTTTTGTGAAGTTTAAGATATGACGTGGAGGTTTGGGTTTGTTTTGAGGTGGTCCTATGATCAACATAGGTTTGGTTTGAACTTGAGGTTGTTGCATAGGTGGATAAATGATAAGTTGAGGTGTGATTGCATTTATTGTTCTTTATTATGTGGGAATTTACAAGCCTTATTGGATTTAGTGAGATGAAATCCTCAAGAGCTTAATCTAACATGTCAAAGTCATCATAGCTAAAGGGATTGTAGGTATACAATGCACTTGTAGAAAGAGATCTAAAATGATCAGATGACCAAGATTTCTCCAAGATTAATCATTACATTTTAATTTTAGTGTATGATTATTCGTGTTAAAACTAACGAAGATGGAAAATAGATTTATAGACCTGATGCAAGTACAAATCTAGAAATTAGGTTCTAGATTAGCAAATCGATAATAAGTATCAATATATTCTAGAAATTTTAGGTTTGTTTATGGAGGATTGGGATGCCCCAGGGCATTTGTGTCCTAGTAGATCTCTTTCTGAAATTTTAGTTTCAAAGGAACTAGTGACATAAGTTAACTATATGATATTGTGCAAACTTATATTTGAATTGATTCTAGTGTTGTTTTGTAAGTTTTCAGATTATGCAATGTGTTGCAACAACCTATGTTTTTGAATCTTTACAAAAATGAAATTAATCTACCTAGGTTATGGAATGCTTCAGAAAATGTAATCAATTTTCTACAAATTTGACAATATTTAGTAGTGAAATGCAACAATTTGTCATAAGTTTGTAGTAAATGAAGTAGAATGACTTTATTTAACATGCAATAATAGTTTTTCAAAACTTTAAATTAGATATTTGCAAGCAAAATCAAATAGATAATATAGAGACAAAGAACCATGCAAAAGTTGTTTGAGCCATCTGTAGCAGGATAGAGGTGTCGTAGGGCATTTGAGTCCCTGAAAAAGGTTCAAGAAAATGAAAATATGAATGTTTAGGTTATTGTTTAAGGATGTTGTCTCTATCTACAAATTGATTTGATAGTGACCTTTTTCCAGAATCTTCCCAATTGAAGACAGTGTAACTCAAATACAAATGTTTGAACAAGAAATGATAATTATGAATGGAATTTTGAATGTAAATCTATCCTAAGTGATTGAAACTAACCCTATTTCAATCTATGATGTAATATGATATGCAATATTTTGAATTTTTTTCTTTTTATAATGCAAAAATAAAACCCTAAATGAGAAATGCAAAATAATGCAATGCAAAATCTAGATCTAGGGTTGAGCGAGTACAATTTTTAGAAGGATTTGATGTCAAAATTTTGGGTTCAACAAAATATAGCATAAAAAAAGGGAACCCTAAGTCTAGTGTCTAAACCTAGGATGAATCTCTTCCTTTTTCAAAGGTACATTAGGATGCAAATCAACAAGGTGTTTAGATTCACTTTCAACCATGAAGGTGAGTCAATTAGACCTAGATTTGATCCTTTTGAGCCTTAGAAATGGCCTGTAATTTATTTTATATGATTAACCTAATTAGACTATGTGTCCTAATATGAAAATTGCTATATTCTGACAACTGATAAACAAAAATAGTGAATTGCAGGCAGATATGGGAAGTGTAGAATGATGTGTACTTGTCATAAAAAGTTGGATCTAGGATGCATAAGGGGACTCAGTAACCCAAGGGAATATGTTTCCTTGTAGGCCTTGTTTGAATCTCAAAACTTGATCTTGTAGCTCTCTATCTACTCTTTGATGTCTGTCCTATAAACCTTCATCTTTGGATTTGGACCTACAATAAAAATGCAAAAGAGATGGGTAGTGGCTATATAGGAGTTTTCCTCAATAAAACCCTTGTTTTGGTATTTATACCTCTATAATAGCTAATAAAATTGATTGATAATAGCGTGTGTTCCCTAACCTTAAGTGTGTCTAAGGTTGTTATGAGATAAAAATGCATAAAACCCTACTCAAGTGTGTTAGAGAAGGATTACTACATGAAAATGACAAGATTCACATAAGAGGAAGTCAAAACACCCTTAGGAAATTTGAAATATAATGATACCTTTCTTTAGGCTACAAATAGGATGAAGCTTGAGGATGAGAACACTAGGAAACAAGTCATTAGGTTGAAGCAAATGGCTAAATGCATCTCCCAAACCTAGAATCCATTATGCTCTTCTATTGGCATCAATATTTAATCATGACATGAGGTTTGATCAAAATCTATAAATGAGCTTGAAAACTTGTAAATTCAAATGTGGGAAACTAATATCTTGCTTCTCTTTTTTTTTCCCTTATTGCTTTCTAGTTTGAAATGGTGAAAAGACTAGGTATTTATAAGAACTTCTCTAATTTCTTAAAAAATAGATTGCAAAATACGACATTTGAAATTTGAATTTTTAATGTTAAAATTTCGTCACTGAGATATAAAAAATTGGTCCTCAGCAGAATGGGGGGACCCCTATTTTTCAAAACACAAACAATTAGGGGCAGAGTATTAATTGGTTGCATTTGTTCAATGCTTAGAATTTCTCGAAAAATGGTAAAATAGGCCTTGGGATGCATAATTTAGGAGATTAGGGCCTAGTTATGAGATGCTAAAAATGTATAAATAGAAAGGTCACTAAAATAGGTCCAAATTAAGCATAAAATTGTACTATTACCTACGAGGGAGTACAAATTCTGACTCTACATACCTAATGAAGAAAATAGGAGTCAAGAACAAGAAATAAAACCTGTCATGGTTGCTCTTGAGGGAGAAATACCCTCTAGTTCCCCTACTACAACACCTACCCATAACATAGAAGAACTAGAAGTGCAGGGTCTATAGGAAACCCAACCTGCAGCTTCTGCTGAGTAGTCCACAACTAGAAATAATCTAGAAACCCTAGTTTCTAGTAAAAGGTCACCAAAAGAAAATAAAAGAAAGAGTGGGGCTTCTACTTCTGCACCTACAAAGGGGCAGAGGAAGCTCACATAATCTAGGAGGTGATCACATCACCTAAGGAAGAAGGGGACCATGATAGAAATAAATAAAAATAAAAAGAAGTCGTAATGATATAACCAAATACAAACTCAGAAGGGAATGCCCCTGGTGATGAAGTAAAGACACCAATTGTAGATCCTTTGTATTTTCAAGCACTTTGATTTTGATTTAGAAGATATTTTTGTTGCCAAAAATATGAGAAAATATCTCCAAAGAGCCTTGTCTTAGAAGGGTTTGAGTATATAGGTGAGATGGGAGAATAACATTTTTGGAAAAAAGATGAGGAATCTTTAATGAATACAAATTGTATAGGAGTGAATTTTCACCCCTTATGTAAATTCCCCTTTAGCATAACCTCACCTTAGAAAATAAAATTAGAAGGAGAAATTCCACATCACCCACCTGCCTTCCATCCACTTGGTGCATGTTTTGTGTGTCGATGGGGGAATTTTCGTTAGGGACGTGAGTGCGGTGCATGAACGTCTACGTGACGTGCTACCATCCCTGATAGATTCCTGTGTATGGAGTCTGTAGGGACATTACACTCCTCATTAGGGATGAATTGTAATGCCTCTGTGCAACCAACTGACTTGAAAATGACTCCTTTTAGCCTTCAAATCCATTCTATTCACTATCACTTCAGCTCTCTTTCACACTCATTCAATCTCCTTAACAATTTTCATTCAATCTCTCTAGCCTTTTCACAACTCCATTGAGCATTGCAACAGCTGGTTACTCCGTAAACTTCATCCTTGCATGTGCTGCTCTACCATAGAAGTTGTGAGCTTGGAGTCTTATGAGACCTCCCTTTGTCAATGTTGTAGCTGTGGTGACTTTTCCAAGTTTGTTACCTTGCATTCTCCCTTCATTGGCCTTAAGTTCCTTTGGGTGGAATAGGTATAGCATCACTTTACTTTCGCATTGTGGTTTGATAAAGTAGCTTCTTATCTTCTATAGTGTTCAGTGCATTCATTTGTATTTCCTTTATCATACTTTCTACTCCGTTGCTTTTTTGGCTGTCCGTGGAGGTGGAAACACCAAAGCGGGGGTTTGAATGAGGAAAAACCCTATACAACACCAACAATTTTCCATTGATATTCATCACTCTTGTTTTTATCTACTTACTTTATCATTCTATTCGTTTCATTAAAGTTAGTTAGCTAGGTTGTTAGTAAGCTTCTGGTGGTTTCCTTACTACATTTTGCATTTTATGGCTGTACTGACACCAACACACTATGCTATCATCCTAGACCCGCGCTATCATCCTTGGATAGAGAGTTATCTGAGGTGCAATTTGGACTCTAAAAACTGGCTTGTCTAGCCCCAATTAGATTTTTGGGTCTGTAGAGTGACAAAAGCACTTGAGAGTGCTCTTCATTCTCAATGCTCATCCCAAAACACCTGTTAGAGTGAGCTAAGTTAGGGCAGCCCTCCGCTCTCAGCTCTCCATGACTTGGAGCCTTGGTGTGGTTGGTCCCCCTCTATTACATTTTTGGTGAACCTGACATGAACCATTTTGGTTCTGTTTAGCAGTGTTGAAGGGTCCTTTCCTTGTGTCATAGGAGTGTTGTAGGTGTGAGTGTTGTGAGGAAATTTTCCTTACAACCCAACCTACAACCCCTAGTAGGTGTAGTTGGAAGGTTTTGTAGGCATTGCAAAATGAAGCCTTAGTTGGGTCACTATCCAATTGTGAACCTTTGGGGGGCTTTGTGAGAATATTTTTTAGTGTACGTGATGGCTTCCTTTTTGCATTTTCCTATCCCCTTTGCACAACTTGTGAGTAGTGCTCCCAATATAACTTTCACCTCACAGGACCTGCCGATGGGTTTTAATAAAGAGCCATCTCCTCTTTACATCCCCACACGAATCAAAGAAAACACTGTGATAGGTGTTCTTGTTGACCCGATGTTCCAAGTGAATGTGATTATTGAGGATATTATGTTAGTCAATTTCCTACATAAAGATGAGTATGATGCATCTGAAAGTACCATCCATACACATATTAGAATTTATGTACCTCCCCTTGGTAGCATCACCTTGTCGGTCCTTGTTGGACCTAAGTTAGTGAACATGCTTTTTTACATAATCCTGATGTCTGAACTCTTCAGAGTGAAACTAGGTATCCCTTGGTTGGTCACTATGAATGTAGTTCCCTTGGTTGTGCACAAATATCTAAAGTTTATCCATAAGGGTTCCATGCATGTGATCCACGACACTGGCTATAAACCACTGGTTGCACGTGGTAGCTATTCTTTAGATAAATTTTAGATTGCACCCATTGGTTTGCTCCTGCCTAGGACAAACCTCTTGTATTGGACCTATGAAAAGTACAAGAAAGGGAACTTAACACCTAAGGTGAGGTACCCTCCATCTCCCTATGCTTTCTCACATAGAGCTTGTTTGAAAGCTAACAGTGATGCCACCATGGTGTGTAGAAGGGAAGAAGAGAAGTTCTCTCGAGGTCCCTCTTCCTCCTCTTCCATTGTCCATCCTGAAACTTCATCTCACCCTACTACGGTGTCATTAGATTCTACTTCGTGTTTGCGGGAGAATACTATAGTGCCTGCTTGGTGAAAGCCCAAGCGTCCTGCATTTGAACTTCTTGTTCTGCCCATGGTGCCTAGGCCCATTCAATATGGTAGAGGGAAGGGTTCCTGTGGGGAATCCTCTATGTCTCAGCCTTCGTGGCCTCCTACTACTCCTACTCCTAAAGCAATGAATGGGAAGAGGCACGTTGCTAAGGTGCTAGAGCAAAATCGCCCCGCTGTCTCTCGACCTCTTCCTCCTGCTCCCATTCAGGAGTTTGTCCCTTTGTTAGAGATGACAGTGATGGATACTCCTATGGTTGAGCAAGATCTTTCTGGCCCTTCTCAGCTCCCAACCTCTAGTTACCAAAGTTGTAGAAATTTCCTTGCGTGTGAGTGCAAGAATCGGTGAAAGGCTCTAGCGGTTGAGCAGGCCGCTTTGTAGAGGAAGAAAGGGGAGTCGACCTCCCCTATTTCAAGGCCTCATACTGTGTCCTCCTCTCTCATCCCCTCTACTTTCGTTCAATAAAATTTGGTTCTACTTCCAGCTCCTATTGCGAGTGTGAACACCTCTGACCCTAAAAAGGTGCAGGTGTTCATTGCTCCTTCAGTCAAGCCACCTCTCTAGATGTCCCTTCCAGACATCCTGCCATTCCCTAAACCTATGGATATGTTGAACACCTCGGTGGTGTCCACCATGGTTTTCTCCTCCTCTCCACACCTCTTGCCTCATCTGTAGGAATTTCACATCCTCTGCCAAAGTAGAAGGTGGAGGTTGGCCCTTCCAGCAATGGGGAGCGTAAGAGGAGCCCACCTTCTTCAGAGGGTGGTCCTGCACTAGCATGTGTTGTCCTCATGACAGAGCAAGTTCTGGCTTCCCCTGAGTTTGTCACTGCTTCTGAGTCACTTGGTGAGCCTAGTAGTGAATCTCGGGTGTCATCCTCTCCTTTGGCTGAGGTAACACATGGCACTCCCGTAAAGTGCATGTTTAACTCTTTGGACAAGGTCTCAACCTTTTCAACAATCTTCATGAAATTGCTGACCATTACTCCACAAGAGCCGAGCAAAGAAGACCTTGTGGGGCCTTCTTCCTTGGCCCTTGTTGCGGGAGGTGAATGCTCCCCCCCTTAATATTCCACCACTGCAGACTCATCTTCCTTCCCCATATAATGATCTAGATTGGGAAGCAGATGACCTCTTGGTCGATGAGTGTTAGGGGGGCCTCTTCTTTACCTTTAGATTAGGTGTGTGTTTGTTGTGATGTATTCCCCTGTGCTTGTGTTATGTGTTCCTAGATGACCCTTGTCACCCTTGTAGGTTCTTGGATATAGGAGTGATTATGTGTCATAAATTTCCTCTATTTGTGGCATCATTCTTCCTTTGTTATGTGTATTGATTTTCAGAAAATTGGGGATGATGCAAAGTGTTGGGGGCATTTAGGCTTCCCTTCCATGTTGACCCAATTTTTTACTTTTATTTTATCTTCTCATGCATTCTTCATATAGTCTGATATAGTAGGGGGTTGATGAAAGTTCATTTGTATACTATTATTATACTTATACATATTTATGAGTATCTCTGACCCCAAAATATCAAATCGCCCTTGTGTCCTCTGTTTGTGATGTCATTGTTCTTTTTTTTCCTTTTTAGTTTTTTTATCTTTCTCTCTTCTTTGCTTGAGTTGTGATGTTGTGGCACACCTATATGTTGTCCCTCGTGTGTGCGACAACATCACCACAGTGACATCTTGCTATGTACTGCGGGCCACAACATCACTATTTCATTCTTGCTTTTCTCTCCTTAGGATGTTGCATGCCTCTACATTCAACACGCACCACCCTAAGGAGGGGCTACCATGTCAACTTTGATTTAAAAAAAATGCATTCGCTGCCAATGAATCTTTTCTAGAAAATCTTTACAACTTTTTTCAAAAATCGCATTCTCAACAAGGACCCCCTAGCGAAATGTGTTTCCTTCGTCATGGGTTTGCAAAGAAAGAGCTTGAAGAACTTTCCTTCGAGGAGGGAGAAAATTTTCTTGTGGTAAAATCCTCGACCTGCCCCTCATGAGGGGGAATCTTCTTCCTTTCAAATTCCTTGATGAAGTGAACATATTTCGAAAGGATTCCTTGATAATGAATTGATTTGCAAAAAATATTCTCACTTTCAAATAACGTGTCCCTTGAGTGGACCCCTCTTCTTTTGAAGGGTTCTTGAGGGACCCCTTTGAAAGATTTTCAATTTGTTTGACTATCTACATGATTATCTGCTTGTCTGCCTATGTGGATGCTTTTGTTTTTTGACATGTTTTATCTATGGATTAACATGTTGCTTTGTAGGTGTGCCTATGAAGCTGCTTTTTGGACCAAATTTGCGGATTCCTCTTACACTAGGCTTCCTTTATGAGAGAGTACCTGGGGGAATGCCTTCTTTGTAGGTCTGAGGGCCTATGAAGCACTTACATCCTACGGGATTTGTCCATCATTGGTCTGCGGGCCTTCGATGCACTTTGTGCAACTTTGTAGTTTCATAGAGCTACAATGTCTTTTTGTTCGAACCTCCTCAGGAGAGAGTACATGTGGAGTCCTTTTCCTGCCCTACGCTTTCGAGTTCGCTCGAACACAGTCTGCTTCCTCGACAGTTCAGGTATACATTTCTAACTCTTTGATCTAGTCTATCAAATTCTCATCGATATTCGCACTCGCTAAAGTGGTCGAAAAACATGTATAGGAGTGAATTTGAACCCCTTGTGTAAATTCCCATTTTGCATACCCTTACCTTAGAAAATAAAATCTGAAGGAAAAATTCCATATCACCCACCTGCCTTCCATCCACTTGGAATGTGTTTTGTGTGTCGGTGGGGGAATTTTTGTTAGGGATGCGAGCGGGACATGCAAACGTATGTGCTACATGCTGCCATCCCTAATAGATTCCTCATTTGATCTCCTTAGCGATTTTTATTCAATCTCTCTATCCTTTTCACAACTCCATTGAGCATTGCAATAGCTTGTTACTCCGTCAACTTCATCCTTGCATATGTTGCTCTACCATAGAAGTTGCGAGCTTAGAGTCTTGCGAGACCTCCCTTCATCACCGGTGCGGTTGTGGTGACTTTTCCAAGTTCGTTACCTTGAATTCTCCCTTCATTGGCCTTAAGTGCCTTTGGGTGGAGGTGGTATAGCATCACTTTACTTTCGCATTGTGATTTGATAGAATAGCTTCTTATCTTTTGTAGTGTTTAGTGCATTCATTCCTATTTCCTTTATCATACTTTCTACTCCATTTCTTTTCTGGATGTCCGTGGAGGTGGAAACATCAAAGCGGGGGTTTGACTGAGGAAAACCCCTATACAACTCCAACAATTTCTCCTTCTTTCTTGTGTGTAGGTGGATGTGTGCGTGGAGCTCGCTAGCGAACTGGCGCTTCAGTGAATTGATATTCGTCACTCTTGTTTTTATCTACTTACTTTGTCATTTTTGTACTCACTTTTTGTACTTTATCATTTTGTTCATTTTGTTAAAGTTAGTTAGCTAGGTTGTTAGTAGGCTTCTGGTGGTTTCCTTACTACATTTTGCATTTTTTGGCTGTACGAATGCTAGCACGCTAGAGAGATGCCAGTGTGTCGCACTGTCGTCCCAAACTCGTGCTACCGTCCTTGGATAGAGGGTTGTCTAAGGTGAAATTTGGACTCTAGCAATCGACTTGTCTAGCCCCAATTAGATTTTTGGGTTTGTAGAGTGACAAAAGCACTTGAGAGTGCTCTTAATTCCTGATCATCCCAAAACACCTGTTAGAGTGAGGTAACTTAGGGCAGCCCTTTTCTCTCGGCTCTCCATGACCTGGAGCCTTGGTGTGGTTTTCCCCCCTCTCTTACACAAATAAATAGCTACAAGAATCTTTACAGAGGATTAAATAACTAGAGGAATTATTGAAAACATATTAGCAAAAATATAGTGAGAGGGATGCAAGAATTAGGGAGTTGGAAGAAAGACACCATAAATTTGAGCATGGGTTTAAAATGGAAATATTGGCATAGCTTTCCATGGTGGAGACAAAAGGAAAATATCCAACACTTTCCATAGAGCTCAATTGGATCCATAAAGACCCCCCAGTGGACCAAGTTTCATGTTATTAGGTATTGAGTTATGGAAGAGAACACAAGAATTCTCCTGAAAAGAAAAATAATGGGAAAGGGAGAAAGCCAAAATGATATCTAATCATACCAAAGAAGTTGAGAAGCAAGAAACAAAGGTGAAGAAATTAAAAGTAAGAATTGAGGAACTGAAAGATAAAACAATACATCTAATGAAATGCAGACCACCTGCCAGGGTTTATGCTTTGGTTTACAATATTTTTTTATGTTTTAAATTTAGTTAGATGATTAGTGACATAATTTTTTCCATGAACATAAAATTTTTGTTCTTAAAAACTTTCTAGAACTCCACACCTAAAATTCAAGACCAATTGTGTGAATTTTATTTACATAATTTTGTTCTTTCAAACGAAACTGCATGGAACCCATTAATGTTTGAAGGGGATCTCCAAGTAAGGGATTTGGCCTCTTATATTATAAATGAGCACCAAAGGGGGAAAATTTTATAGGAATATCATAAGAAAAATAAATATATCCCCTTACATCTAAGAAAGGAGGCAATGGACCCAAATTCAGTAATAGATCAATGGTTGAATCTCTTACACCACAAGGGAGTTGGAACAAAGATAATAGAATGCAAAGAACAAGATTACAAAATAATGAAGGGACTAGAAGAAAAATACATAATCAAAGAGACAATTAACTTTTCTCAAGACAGATGGGGGGTGCTTACACTAGAAATGAAGAGGAAGGAACACCATTCCATTTATAAATATGTGGCAATAATTGGTAGGTTGCATAAGTACATTTCAATTGCCTATAGGAATGGATTTTCTTCGTTACCACTTATCTTCCCTCCTCTTATCCTCCTATTTCCTATACCACACTAGATAGGGAGGAAATGCGGGGAAGAGGAGGTAGCAAAAAATATAAGGTTGGGAAAGTTCTCAAATTAGAAAGGCTACATCCTGAAGTAGGGAAAAGGAGTGAACTTTGTGGTAGATTTTAGAGAGATGGCCCTACAATATAACCTTCAACCCTAAATATTTCTTGAGGAAAAGAAATGGCTTAGTTGGGAGAAATGATGGGTCCAATTAATTGCTAGTTTTCTTTACTATATTATGCTTTTATACTTTCATCTGCTAAATTTCACAGACATTACAAGACTTTATATATCTTTTATATGCCCTTCATGCACTTTAAAGTAAACTTAAGTATGTGGAAATGGAAATATGATATGTTGAAATATGTATGTGTGAATGCATGAATATATGTGGATTTTAGTATGATTCTATGCTAAAATTATAATTGTTAATGATGTGGATGCCTTGAGGATGAAACTAACAACTTGCAGCTAGAAGGACTATAACCCACAACAATAGGTTTTCCAGCCCATAGCATGAGGACTACAAACAGTTACAAGGGAAAGGTAAGAATAGCCAAAGTGCGACATTTTCAAAAGAGAATGAAGGTGATTATTTAATGATAAATCACAAGTCACCACATCATATTCTTGTTCACCGAATAAGACTACTTGGAGGAGAAGAAGTCTATTCTAAATGGGACTAACTTATGATGTGATTGTCCTCGGGAACACGTCTCTTTCATGATAGTTAACCATTAAGCACAAAGTTCTAAATTAGTTTTTCTACTCCTGCTTCATAAATATTACCTTTTGTTTTAAGACTAAGTCCTCTCCGTATCTTTGAGGGAGAGTGGACACATAATTTATGAATCTATTTTTAGTCCTAAAGGAGTAAGACTCCTCATAGACCCTATAAAGTGGGATATGTTGTTGATGAGTAAATATAGTCACTAGTAGTTGTTGATAATTTTTTTTTAGTCATTATTTGTTTTTCTGTTACCAGTTACAAAAATACATAAGCGTTATTGAATAAGAAATCTCAAATAGATTCTTGTTAGTTTGTATGTAAGAGTTCAAAGTTTTAATGCAATAAATAGAATTAGTTGATATCATGAATTGTCGAGTCAAGTAAGTAGGTATTGAAAAATTATATGGAAGCAACAACTCAAGTAAGGGCCACTTGAGGTACTACTAATCCACTCTATTTCATGTTATTAGATTAATTGATGCATTGTTGAAATTAGTTAAGATAGTTTCCATTTATATGCATGTGTAATTCATGAACTCCATTATGTAGTCTGGATTGAATTTTCCAGCTTCATGCTGGTTGCATACTCTATAGGAATTAGTTATGGTCTAATTTTAGTAGTTAATAGTTATTCTTGAGTGTTAGGTACCTGTAGCATAAGGTAGTGGCTTATATTTGTTTCCCCTATTTTACAAATTAGAATTTCATTTCATTTTCTCATTTTTATAGTTTTTTGTACATGTGTAATTACCTATACTCCATTGATATAGGACATGTCTAGGATCCATGAATGCATATATTGTGCCAACACTATCTAAAGTTTATGAGTCCTTGGTTGATAATTAAATAAAGCCTCTTGTGAAAGATGAATTGTTCAATTAGGAATCCACCCTCTAAGTTGCATGTCTACCTAGTACCACTAAGTTAATCAAACATTAGAGATTCCCCACACCCACCAATCCTACTAGAAACAATGTGTACTCCATGGATAGACTGTTGTGAGAGTGTTGAGGTGGCACCTTGTAACTAAGGACATTGGTCTCTGTGGGGACTTTATGGTTGCCATGGCCTAGAGTAACCACCTTGAAAACCCTATTATGGCATAGGCCTCTGACTATGTTGATGTTGTTGTGGTAGCCTATATGGTCCTATAGAGGGTCTAAATCCTCCCTTTGAAGGAATGGGAGGTCATCGAAAACCATGCGACTGTGTACCCTGATTGCAGTTTTGAAACCTCTCTCATGCCTCATGGGACTTCCCCTAAATCTCCTTCACAATAAGGGAATTCTCTATAGAAACACAAAGGTTCTCTAGATCAGCCATATGCATGGGTCCTGATATGCCTACATTTAGTCCCCTAATGAAATGGTTGTCGAGAAGCTTCTCATCTTGAAGATAGTCCACATACTATAGTAGCTCTAGGAATCAACTCTCATATTGTGCTACTAATAGTCCCCTCTACTGAAGGTTGTGTAACTCATCAATATGATGTTGTCTAAAGTGTTTAGACAAGTAGCATGCTAGGAATTACTCTAAGAATGTCTCCCAAGTGATGGTGTCAATAGAGAGGTGGTGCTTGTGCTCCTCTTGGTGCCACCAAGGAGAGGTTGTACCTCGAAGAAAATATATCATAAAATGTGATTTTATGTTGCTTGCATATGCATGCAATCCAAAGTACCTATCAATATTGAGAAGCCAAGATTCAACCTATACACCATTCATGGATCCCTCAAAATTAGGTGGACGTAGTGGTAGCAAATCTCTAATTTGATCTCCTACATCCTGGTGTGCTCTACTCTCAACTGCTACCTCAAGATGGAGTGCATGTAGTGGAGGGTATAGATGGACTGATCCTCTCTCTCCCTCATCATAATAATTAGGAATATGATGGGGACTCTTGTTGTACTCTCTATGCTCTGATGCATACCCCTAAAGAGTGATGTGACTAATCACACCAAGAACCCTCCTCCATGCTTGGTAGTCTTGTATGAATTACCCTAATCAAATCCTCTAATGCATGGAGGATTTTGGAATTGAGGTTTTATGGAGGATCATGCTGTGATGCCTTTGGAATGTGTGGGGTTGCAAGTGGTGACTCAACCCACTCTCTCCCTGCACCACATCCGCAAATATGACTGTGAGATTTTTGCAACCCAGGCAACATCCTACATGATAACACCATAAGGATCATTAACATGGTGAAAAAATATGCCTAGAGTTCTCGATGTTGGAACCTAGGATTTGATACCAAATGTCATGCCCTAAATTTTGCATGAAGGGAAAAAACACAATCATCAATTTTTTTTAACAATGTTACAAAAACACTAACTATCAACTATACGTGTGCATGGTAACACACTATATGCATCATGTGATGTTGCTAATACAAATTCACTAACAACATGTCACCTGAGAATGGGGTGTGGGGATAATGAGGTCAAGTGTGTGGAGTCCATCACGTGCACCCTTGACCAAATGTTGACTTGGCTCTAGGAACTAGATTACATGGGGTCTAATAATGAACTACCAATACCTATGTCCACTAAGAGGACTTTGAAACAAATTGATATTTCCCTTAGGGGAAATTAATTCCTTAACTACTACTACATTTTCATTTCCTAAAAACAAGTCATTAGTGAAAAACCAATCTAGTAGAGATGATAATTAGGCTGTATTGCTAGAAATAACGTTATGATGCCCTACAAGCTTAATCCTCCTCCCAATGTCATTATTAATAGAACTAGGAATCATAATGATGTTAAGTTATATTCACCATAATATTAATGCAATTATTAATAACCTTAGTGTATACCTCATTAATATTTTCTCCAAGATTACTATTAAAGCCAATAGGATTAGAAATGGGTATTGATGTAAACATAATATAAGTTGCATATTTGAATTCACACCACCAAACTTTTCACATTGACAATTCCTGTAATACCATCATTAACTCTATTGTGAGCATTAATTTAATAAATTTTATTATTATTGATAAATAGTTATTCCTTTTAACATTTATTTTAGTACTCAATAATATTAATATCACTCATTGTAACCATATTGGTATTATGATGATTGAAATTACAAATAGTCTTGATACCTTCGATTTATTATTAATATTAATATTACTCTTTAATATTAGTATTATTCAAACACCAATACTAATGACACTTTTAATGTTTTTAATAATATTATCATTTGTTATTAATAGTAATATTATTTTTAGCATCACTCTCAACGCTAATGCTAGTATTATATTCATCATCATCATTCAATAGTTTTAATGTTAATATTAACATTATATTAATATTATCTTTTATAATATTAATATTAATATATCTCGATGATAATATTAATAAATTATATTTATTGTTATTATAATTAACTATAATGTTACTATTGTCACTAATGGTACTAATGTCAATATTACTCTCAATATTAATATTAATTTATCCCATTTGTATTGACATTATTATTACAATAATTAATGTTACTTTTAATCTTATGTTGATCTCAAATCATTAATGTTAACATTAATTCTATCATTACTAATATTGATAATAACATTTCATCTAATATTCATATTCATACCAACATTAAAATTACAATTTATTTTGATTATTAACAACACTCATAATAACGTCATCACTTTAGGTAAATACCCACATTATGATTCTACTACTATTAATAATATTAGTATAAGTTTAATACCTGGAAATCCCTATCAATATTTACTTATCTTTATTTTATGTGGTAAGGATAGTCACCCCACACCAACATTGTGATTATTATTAACATGGTTGGTTATCTATTTTATTTATTTTATTTTATTTGGGTACCCTTAAATTTTGATATGGTCCCAACATTAGATTGACCCAAATTCTCTAATGAAAAAAATAGCGAACGGATTTCATAGGTTTTGAAATCAATTTAAAAGTCTGACGGGGTCCATTTTGAATCACCTAGGTGATAAATCAACACCTAAGAAAAAGGGCAAGGTTTTAACACTAAAATTCTCTATGATGTTTTTATGTTTATTTTCACTCCATCACTATGCAAGGTGGCACTCTATCCTCTTTGCTCTGATTTCTTGAGGATGCAAATCTTGGTTAAATTGATTTTATTAGGAGATCCTTGATTACTTTACAACTTAGGAACCTGGTTAACTTCTAGCACTAACAGAAAGGAGGGAGGTTAACACGCAAGGATATGAAAGAACAAGTTGTTTGATAGCTACATAGTAGTGGTCTTAGGGTATGGGGTGATTTAAATTTCCAAGCTTTGTTTTATTTATTCTTTTTTGCGAATATTTTTTTGTTTGCTTTGTTGTTCACTTTATCTTAGTGTTGTGATAGGTAACGGGGGGTGGGGGGAGACCCTGTAAGACATTTGCTTCCCTTTCTATAGGGGTTGTAGCTCCACACAAGGGTCATCCCATTGTTTGGGAGGGCGAAGCCCTCCCCTCCCAACCACAGCTAGGTTGGGGAGAGGCCAAGTCCTCCAAATAATATATCTTTTTTTAAAAAAATTAACCCTGTTTAAACAACACCGAGTATGTAACCAAAAAATTTCTTTTTATCATTTTTATTTTACCTTCTCTTTTTACAAAACAATAAACGTTTTGAATTTTATTTTATTGTGTTATATTTTCTACACAAGAACAATTATGTCAAAGGTGAAATAAATTAGCTATTTCATCACTTGATAAACTCTCTGTATTTCCTTTTCATTTTCTTTGCAACACAGGTGATATTTAAAGCATTTATTTTGTAAATAATAAAAAATAAGAAATAACTATTACAGGATTATTGCTGAGAATAAAACATGACTATAGGGAAGAATTCATTGACTATACATGCGTACATATATTTTCTTATGGAAACTAAAACAACGATCTTACAATTATTTTCCTTAACAAATTAGTATCTCTCTTCCTTTCTTTTGTAGGCTACATAATTTAAGTCAACAGTGGTACAAGATTTTTTCTACTAATCTAGCTATTGGATACATTTTAGAACATAAATAATTTTGTAAAATAGAATATCACTTGCATGTTCCAATAGTAATGACTAATCTCATTTAAAATCAAAACTATAGGTGTTAATTTAGAGCATCACACACAAAATCTATTTGTATCTGCATTTATAAAACGATAGTAAACTATTTTTCATAAGGAAAACATTGATAGAAAATAATTTCATGCACATTTTCTACATGTCCATTAGGAGTAAGCATCTCATGGGTAGATGTATGTGCACTTGGTATATGGATTGGTTTTTCTTTTGGAAAACATTGGATGTATTGGACTATTAGTTTTATTTAAAATACTGTAAAGGAGTATACAAAATGCTATTGGTTTTAACAAACTACAACATTAATTAAGTTGTGCTTCCAAACAATGTTGTACATTAAGAAAACTCTCTCAGTGACAAACATGTATCTCTCACAAAATGTAAAAAAACAAGACAACTCACTGACTTTCTTCTAACATCGTAGCATACAATAATTTTACATTATACATCATTTTTTTTCTAAACTACAACAATAAATAGAACTAAAACAGTAACCGCAACTACAACAATCAACCGAACTACAATTGTCTCTATTTGTTTTATGAACTTAAGACCATTACACAACTACAAATTGTCCATAATTGTAGCTTCCATCTACTCTTGAAAATGTAATCAAATTTAACCAAAGGCCAAAGGGGTGCTCACCACACAACCTTTGGCCATAAAACCAACCACCCCAAGGTAAGAGACAACCAAGGAACCAAGTACACCAAAAAATCACACCAGAGATATTCCTTTCAACCAAATGAAAACACATACATACAAAGTTACGCCGTTCGAAGGGATTTCACATTTACACATATATTCTAACAAGTATCTAAAAGGGGAAAGGAGGTGGACTACTCTCCATATGGGAAGACTCATGAACATAAATACAACCAAGTGTCTCACTTCTCTTCCTTCTCATAAACCCCACTTCACCCATTCTCCATTTTCACAACACAACCATGTATATACGAGTACTCTTACCCTTGAGCCTCTCCTTGTCTAAGGAGGGTTAATCTCCCCATAGAGGTTCCTACCTCTCACTATCCCCAACAAGGGATGCTCTTCCCAATTTGGGTGAGCTTATCCCACACAACCCAAACCCTTTACAACATATACATTTAAAAACACAAGAAGGTATGCAAAATACATTTTACAACATACAATCATTCACATTTACTTGAAAACTTAGAGATGCATATAAACAAGCATGAAGTTCCTACCTCAAGACCAAACTATAATAGGGAAGAATTGGGGGTTGAGCTCTAAATATCCTCTTCTCCCAAGCTAGCTTCTCCAAAATCCCAAAATCCAAGCCCAAATATAAATTCTCTCCTAAAGACAAGTAAAAATGTTTTCCCAAAATAACCCCTCCTTTTGTTTTCCAAAGGATAGAAATAGGGAGCAAGGATTTGAATCCTTGAATGAGGGAGTGACACATGTCACTCTCTAATTCATCTCTTGGACACATCTCTCCATAAGTTCTCACAAATGTGTGAGAACGTATGAGGAAGTGAAGAGGAAAGGAGTGTTCAACACTCAAAAAGAGCTCTCCCATCTCATTAAGAGAGGGGAGGTGGGTTATGACACACCACCTAAGGTCCTCTCCATAAATGAGATTTTGGAAGCAACACACAATCCCTTCCCTAAAATCTTCCACCCTCCTTAAATGACAATTAAAAATGGTCATACCTTGAGTAATCTCTAAGATATGGACAATATTTTACCCCTAACCCATAGATATTCATCCTAGGGATTCAAAAATGGTCAATTAACTCAATTTGAATACTTTTACCAACCCCTCAAAACCCAAAAAGAGAAGAATTTGAATTTCAATGTCACATGGGTAAATCAATACATCAAACCCCCACCTAGGACCTAATTAACTTTCAAACATTAATCACATGATTAAATATTCAATAATCACATCACAAATAAAACACAACACATACAAAACTATAGTCCCTCCATATGGACTATAGTCAGTTTAGCGTGGCTTAAAACATATATGGTACCCTTAGTTACCTTTGATCCCATTGGCCATGGGCATGTACCTGTACACTTGAAAACCACATGTCAACATATTTAATACATGATAGTCGTGGCAATTAAATCAAACAATTTCATATTTGTATTCAACATAACTAATCTCTGAAATCAATTAAATGAAATATCAATATCAAATAATCTATCCCTTCTCTTTTAGTTAGCATATTCTATCAATTCACAACTAAATTGCTGCAATGTTATAAAGAAAATCACATGATCATCTAACTCAAATTTATGTCTCATCAAATCAATGACATAAAAACACTTATCTATTTTGACCACAACAACAATATTAACAAGAGCATAGTAAATAGTGAAGACATTAACATGTATATATAATCATTATGCAACATCATAAATAGGAAAGCAAGCATAATATCAAATGTCCATAATCATCCAAAATGATCTAAAGAACATAAAGTATCAAAATGCTCAAATCAAAATATAGTCAAATTGGGTATGTCAAATAGTAGGCCTCACAGTTTCATATATGTATATGTAGGATGATAGCACTATTGTGGTAGGTGTTATTCAAGCTAATGATCAGGGTCAATTTCATGAGTCATCCATATCATTTCAAGTCCTAAACTTCAATAAATTTTCTATGCAATTTCTAGGCATTTTAAATATGGTTAAATCATGTTTTGGTAAATATTTTTTAACCTATTATTTTCTTTATTTGAATATATAGGAATTAGAATCTGAGACTTTTGGTCCTAAATTTACAACTATACCACCTATAGAACAAAATGTGGGAGTAGATTCACATGATCATATGGTAATTTATGCATACTTTCTAGTCAATATTCAAAAAAATAATTTCATGATTTTATAAGTTAAATTAAATCAAATTTAAATCATCATATTATGCACATATTATTTTTTAATTTTATCTAATTTCAATTTTATTTCTCTTGTACAACATGATACAGGTCCATCTAGTTCATGTGGAGCAAAGATGACTCTTGATTTTACTGATGATCCTAACATAGGCTAGATTTATTTCATGGACTATATGTCCACATGTATACATAGTTTATTTATGTGTCACCTAACTATAACTATGTACATTTCACCTAGTATTTCATGTCCACTTAGATATATTTTAGTAAATTTTATGAGTTCTACATGATCTATATTTATTTATATGTTGACTAATATGCTTGGAGATTCATTTCAGTACATGTTTTATAGATTAGTTCTAAATATGGAATTTCATGTCAACTACGCGATGTAGACATTATGTTGATTATGCACTCACATACATTTTAGACATTTTAGTATGCACTATAAATTTGTGTCTAATTAAATTTCAATATTTAGATTCCATTGTTGAATGACTTTCAATAATTTAATTTAAACTATAATTTCATTTTATTAAATTTTAATAAAGGAACCAAAATATATTTACAATAATTATTCAATTATATAAAAAATTATGAGTACATCTAATGTATAAAAAAAGATAGAAATAGATCCTAAAAGAGGGTCATGAAAAAAAGGCATAAAATGAGCCATTTAAAATTTTCAAATTAATTTATTACTCAACCAAACTTTATACAAGTGAATTATAATTTTCAAGAATCAAACTATTTACTCAGTTGAAAAATAAGATTCCAATGGACTCAAAATAAGAATTATAGAGGTGATCCATTTGTTTTTAATCATGAGGGAATATGATTTATAGGTGAAACAAGGTGTAATCAATAGTCCCAAATGTATAGAAAGGGAACATACAAATTAAATGCTAGGTGGATGAGAATTTAAACATGACTAGGAATTGATTAAAAACAAAGGCAAGTAAGCCTAGGGGATTCATTCCCAAGTCCCTTTTCTACTCATATTACCCTTAGCCTACACCAATACCCACTTTTCTACTCATGTATTCTTATTGGGGAGATTTAGATAGAGGATTTATTCTTAAACTAGTTTCCTTTAATATTGTGCAAATTATTTAAGATGACAAGGTGAGTTTTATCAATTGGAGAGTTAGCATAAGGATTGACCTCATAATCCTTGTATCACAAAGTTGAACCCAAATCTAATGCAATTAACAAAGGAAATATTGACCTCACACGAAGGTCACATATGATGTTTAACTACCTAGAATACAAAAGGTGAAATGAGAATGACATATTATATATTGAAGACACAATTTATAAGAGAAAATTAGTTCTATAATTAGGATATGACTTAATGGGATGTAAGAGGATGGATTAAGGAGAGCTAAGAGGATGAATTAAGGGATGTAAGAGGATGGCTTAAGGAGAGATACATGATCCCTAACTAAAAATTATGTGTGGCTAAGAGAATGGATTGAGGGTGTGTAAGAGAGTGGCTTAAGAGGATATAGGAGGATGACTTAAGGGGACATACAATCAGTTAATTTTTTTAAAGATCACATATACTATTATATTATTTAGACCCTCATTTAATTATTGAGTCCCTTAGGTGATCTCGACTCTATTGCAATCAATAAAGGAAATATTGGTCACACCAAGGTCACATAGGTTTAATACAATGCTACCCAAGTTTTTTAAAACTAGTTAATGTATATCTTTTGTAATATGATCAAATATCTAAGATAAAAGGAATAATATAGAAGGTGAAATGAGAATGAAATAATATATCAAAGACATAATTTATAGGATAAAAAGAATAATATAGAAGGTAAAATGACAATGAAATAATATATCCAAGACACAATT
>VDFB02029962.1:0-45742 GCA_007258455.2 Sequoia sempervirens | reverse complement strand
CAAAATTTTTGTTAATGTGGTTGCGAGAGCCTTCTCTATAGGACCTTATGAAAGAATGGAGGTTTAGAGGTCTACCTCTGAATGGTGGTTTAGTCAAGAAGCTTCAATTTGTGAAATTTTAGTTAAAGAAGTGGAATAATGTTTTGGGAATGTCTTTAAAGAGAAATATTTTGCAAAAAATCATTTAGATCTCATCTCTAGGTAGAATAGAGATTATGGATTTACCCAAGAGTCCCTCAAAGATGAAGTGGTTGCTCTGCAACTGTTATCTAAATGGGAATTGAGGGAGGAATTTTTTTGGAAGAAAAAGTCAAGAATTGATTGGCTTCAAGTAGGATATAGGAACACTACCTTCTATAACTCTGTTAAAGCCAGGGGACATGGGAATTTAATTTCTTCCATTGTTTCCTCTCATGGTGTTCAATTATCCTCTTTTAGTGATATCTCTCAGGAAGCTACTTGGTACTTCTCTTCCCTATTCACGAAAGACTCCCGAGGATTTGGGGAATGTGAACCATGTTTTGGCTTGTGTTACCTTTGTCATTCCATTGGAAGAATATGTTGCACTCAATCGACCTATCTCTTTGAATGAGTTGGAAAAGGTTGTTTTTAGCATGAAAAAAGGTAAGGCCCTTGGTCTGGATGGGTTCCCTACTGATTTTTTTCAGGAATTTTGGGAGATTATCAAGTGGGATCTCTTGGAGGTTGTGCAGGAATCACAAAATAGCAAAACAAATGTTGAAAACTATGAATTCTACTTTTTGGCTCTTATTCCCAAAAGAGAAGGTGTTAATTGCCTTGATCTTTTTCAGGCCTATTGCCCTTTTCAATGTGATTTACAAGATCATCTCTAAGCTCATTGTTGAGAGATTGAAGCCCTGGCTAGTCAAAGTGATATTGGAGGAGCAAGGGGGTTTTGTGGTAGGTAGACATATCCAGGATGGTGTTGTTATTGTTGTAGAGGCAATTCATTCCATGGAGGTATCCAAAGAGAAGGCCATGTTTATGAAATTAGGCATGGCTAAGGCTTATGACCAAGTCAAATGGTCATTTCTCTGTAAGGTTCTCTACACTTTTGGGTTTGATGAGGGATGGATTGATTGGGTGATGAGTTGAGTCACATCAGTCTCCTACTCTGTACTAATTAATGGTGTGCCTACCTCTTTGTTTGGTGCATCTAGGTGTCTTCATCAGGGTGACCCCTTGTCATCTCTTTTCATTATTATGGTTGAAGGTTTAGGAAGACTTATAAAACCTCATTTAAGTCAAGGGATTATTCATGGATGGAGTTAGGGTGAAGGATTGCTTCCTCAATCTCATAGTTTGTGGATGATACTGCTCTCCTGGGGGTTGCTCAAATCAAAGAAGCAAACAATTTCATACGGGTTCTTGATATTTATCTTACAACTTTTGGATAGCGAATTAATGAGGGAAATTCCTCCATCTTCTTCTTCAACACTCTTCTTATTCAATCTAGGATTTCTTGTATTTTAAGATTTTCAATTGGTAGTCTCCCTTTCTCTTATTTGGGAGCTCCCCTCTTCGTGGCTCCTCTTCGAAGAGGTAGGAGCCACGAAGAGGTAACTAGCAAATTGTTCTAGATAAGTTCAAAGGTTATGTCAATCACTGCACTTGTACGTGGCTATGTTTTGCTAGGAGGATTATGCTTCTAAAAGATTTGGTTCAAGTGCTCCCTCTTTAAAAGTGTATGGTTCAAATTGCACCTGTTGGATTTATTAGAGAGCTTAATGCTCTCTCTGGGAAATTCTTATGGCTGGTAGATTAAATTCCAATAAATAGAGTTTGGTTAATTGGGATTTTGTCTATAGGCCTTTTTAGCAAGGTGGTTTGGGTCTTCGACAGGTTGTTCTTATTGGCTAGGCTTTGGCTGCTAAACTTTATTGGAGATGGTGTACTAATCATGATCAACAGTAGGCCAAAATCCTCAATTCCAAATATTTGAGGGGAGTTGTTGGTATTGATGTTCCTAGATCCCCCCTGGATGGTAAGGGGTCTATGATTTGGGACACACTTAAAAGAGGTGTGGGTTTAATAAAGCAAGGAATGTTTTGGATTTGACACAAAGGTGATGATGCTCTTTTTTGGCTTGATTCCTAGGATGGTCATCCCCCAATCCTATCCACCTTTCCTCATCTACATAATCTTGGCTTGCGGTTTCAAGAGGCTGGATGGGTGAAGGTGAGTGATTTCAAGACTATGAAGCATTTGGGTTAGGTTGAGCTTCTTGAGTGGAAAAAGTGTCACTTGTGGCCTTCGGTGGGGGGGGGGGGGAGTGTCTGAAGCGAATCGTGATGAGTTGTCTCAAATTTTTGGATCTTCTCTAATTGAATAAATTTTTACCCCCTTTTTTCAAAAAAATAAAATTACACTATTGAATCCTTATAAAACATCACATAATATGATACAATATAAAAATATCACCTACTTGACAAATAACTTAGATTTATAAAAATAGAGAAAAAGGAAAAAAATAAAGAGAGGAAGAAAGAGTCAAGGAAATGAAGAAAGAGACAACTTGACATGCTCAAATAAGAAAAGAGAAACACAAATTATAATTTTGATTAGAAAAAAAAGATGACATGCATAAAAAAAATACAAAATAAAACAAACTATATGCCTATAAAGAAAGAGAAAGAGAAATAAACATAAATTGAAAGAAACTAGGAAGAATAGACACATATTGAAAGGTAAATATATCTAGACATAAAGAAATAAATAAAGGAAACTAAAGAAAAAGAAAAAAAATGAAGAAAAAATATTTAAAAAGTTGAAAGACGAGAGAGAGAGAAAGAGGGGTGATGGAACCTGCAATTTTTTTTTTTGTTCCATCTCAATCCCTTGTCACGTTTAGATGTAGGGCTGATATTTGAGGGTTTAGGATTCTTTTTGTCATAAACACTTGTAATGTTCTATTTTGTTGTTGACTTCCTATTGCCTATTTCTGGTCACTTTAAAACATCTTATGTCATTCATTGTCATCTGGTCACCGGTCCCTCAAGCCTAGGTCCGAGTCTCATAATTCTTATAAGGTTAACTAGAGGGCCTTTTGGCCTTTACATCCTTTGCATTATTATGACTTAGGCGTCTTTGAGCCTTTTTCTATCATATCATCCTAGAGGGTCCCCTTCATTAGAACAATATACGAGCACGTGCCTAAAGGTTTTCACTTAAGTCTTGTCGACCTATCATCCTTATCGCTCATCACTGATTACTTCAAAAGTGCATGTTTTGAATTGGCGACGAGCGATGAAGCGATATTTCTTTGATATCGCTCATCGCGAATAGCTGCCAAAGCTCTTAATTTGAATGTGCGATGAGTGATGTTCTTTGTATTATTAAGTGATTGCTTATCGCTAATGGCTTTTGAGCCTTCAGTATTGTAATAGCAATAAGCGATGCCCCTTGGCCTTATGTTATTATTTTTATTGCTCATCACAGATATGTTATGAAATGATAAATTCAAATTAACAATGAGCAATAGGATGGGTTTTTCCATTGCATCGTGTATTGCGGATATGTTTTAAGTGTTAAGTTCTATATTAGCGATACACAATATGAAATGCCACTATGAAGATCTATCATCGCTAATTTCTCACATACCATATGAAGAGAATTAGCAATGAGTGACGACCTTATGTTTTATCGCGCACCGCAGATTCATTTCAAAGCTTAAGTTCCAAAGTAGTGATGAGCGATGGAGTTCTCTATTTAAAATTTTCTTTCACTAATCTAAATAAGTCTTATCTACGAGGTTTTTTGTGCTGTTAATTTTCATGCAGGTGCATGTGTCCTAATCTGATCTCTTCACTACATCCCCCTTCGCTAATAGGATTCGAGGTGCACAGTTTGAATTAGCAATGCACGATGGAAGGATGAACGTGATTAAAGATGGGCCATAGATCTGAGGGTTGGGATTTCATTATAGGGATGGTTGCATCACTGATGGAGCCAATGAAGGATGAGGTATATCAACGATAAGCGACAACTATCGCATAAAGAAGCAACATGGTAGAATCCTAAGGACATCATGTAAAGTAAGAAAGAAAGTAGCAAGGCGAACTGATAACCATTGATCTATTTTCAAAACAAAGTGATCAACGATCAGGGTTTAAACATGAATGGCTAATTGTCAATTTTCTCATGCAAACTTACCATCAAACATTAATGGTGGCATGCTTGTCTCTTGGCCTTAAAATAAAGTAGATACCTGGTTGGTTGTGCACTTGAATTCTCTCACAAGCAGAAAGGATAGCAAAAGCTGAGGAAATTGTGTGGGAAGCTCCAGAAACTAAAAAGTGATAAGTGTGGCATAGTGTTTACTTGGGTAAGCAAACTATATATCTCCTTCTAGTTGAAGTGTTGAGGTGAAAAACCTTAGAAAGTTGATAGGAAATTGGGAGAATTGTTTGCTTGTCTATTACTGATAGCTTCAATTTGGTGATAAGTGCTGAGTTTGGGGAGATTGTTCTATTCAATAAGTAGTACCTTGTGTTCTCACACTTGCGAAGGGTTTCTTGTCGACTGTAAGGAATTATAAACCCTAGTTCTCCTACATTGCAAATATGAGTGATCCAGAGCCCAGTGAATCTAGTATTAGGTCAGAGAGGAAACCAAAGAAAAAGAGGGTCAAACGACATAAAACTCAGGATATTGCAGCTGAGGTTGAGTCGAAACCACCTGTATCATCTAATCCTTCACCAAGTACTCCTGCATCATCCATTAGGTCCAAAAGTGCGAAGAAGGATACAAATTTTTTTATGTAGGAGGCCTTTAGAAACACAAAGGAAGGAGGGTCACGGATTGGAAAATGACCTATAGGCCAAGTTGTTATCACCACTAGGTTAATTGATAGTGTTGGTGAAATTGGTGAAAAGCCACAGCCTCAAAGCGGGTGGAAAATTTTCAAGTATGATTTTAATAGGCAGTATTCTAGTAAGCCTTCATGTTGTTTATGGGGGCTAAACCTTGGGAAGCCGGTGCTCCCAAATGTGTTTGTAGAGATGGACCTAATGATGGAATTAGCTAGACACTATAATCCTAATGACAAAACAATTAGGAGTGAAAATGGTGATGTGATCTTGGAAGTGACGAAGGACAAGATGATAGATGTATTTGGGTTAAATCCCAATTATATTGCGAAGTTTAGGTGTGTTGAGTTATATGTTGAATATGAAAAAAAAAAATTGCATACAGAGAGAGATTGTTGGTTCGACACAGAAAGAGCAAGGAGAAATTCACTGCTAAGGATATTGAGCCTTTTGAGTGTGAAGAGTTTGTGGATTATTTCAGGAACACTTATTATTGCTTGAACCAGGTGTTGGCTCGAGATTTTGAGGTAAGGATAGCCCCTGATTTATTAGTGATGGTGGCAGATATACAAGGTCATAATCGAAACACTGGTTTTGATTATGCCAACTTTGTTGCTGATCAGATGCATGAGGATTTCCTCAATTTGAAAAAGGGAGTGCTCCCTTTATATTTCCCTCATTACTCTCTGCTAATGCATACACTCTTATGGGAGGGTGATTATGAATGGAAAAGGAAATTAAATCTAAGACTTAGGGAAAGTGAAAATAATGTTTTACCAGTACAAATGTGGACATACATTTGGGATCAGGATTGTTCCAATTCCAATTATATCTTTCTTGCTAATATTGTAAGATATGGTATCTTAGAAGCATTGAGTGTAGCACCTATCCACAGGATTTATCTTGAAATCAGAAATATCATGCGCCCAAAAGATATACCAGGATCTAAAGCAACACATAATTGGGAAAATTGGTTTCTTCATTCTAAATATACTTTGATCAGAGCCTATGGAGCTAAAGTGGCACCTCATTGTCTACCCCTGTATGTCTCAAATAGATTGGCTTTTATGGAACTCATGTGGCAAATTAATGTTATGGATTGTGAGATGTTCAGGAAGCCCAGGAAAGGTACTGTGGTACATCCCCAATGTGCTTTTGCTTACTTCACAGTCACTGCCCTTGAGGGGTATGAAAAGTTTGGCATCACAGTGAATAATCTTAGAATGCCTATTGATGAGATTAGAATTTTTGATCCAAAGGGATTTGTGGTAGGAAGAAGAAAACAAAAAAAGCTTAGGAGTCATACATCATGAATTCTTATACAAAGATGATGTATTAAGAAATCTAACAAGTGATGAGGTTGTCATGACCAGAAAGAAGGAATGGACAACTATAATCAACATTGAAGAAAATATCATGAAAAGGAATTCTTTTTACATAAGTCCATATAATGTTATTGCAAACCCTCTCGAAAGATCCTTTACTATGCTAAGAGATTATCAGTGTGGTGAGTTTAAGGTGAAGGTGAAGGAGGCTGCTGATAAAGCACAAGTTCTCCTGGAACAACAACAAGAAGCTATGGATATCCCAGAGCGGCTTGTAGATGTTCAAGAAGTCAAAGAGGAACAAATGGCAGAACATGTGCCAAGGAATGAGGAGATAGAGTAGAAATTCCCTCCTCATATTGAGGAAACTCATAGTTAAGATATTCCCCCTGATAGAATTGTAAAATGGCAATATGATAAGGAAAGTGATGATGATCCCAGGATCAAGGAGTGTGATGAATTCCTTGCTGATGATAAATTTGTACAGTCCAAAGAGTTTCAGGAGTTTATGACTCAACAGTGGAGTAAAGATATAAATGAGAGAATTGAATTAGTCTGAGCTAATGTTGACCCTTCTCATCGGGAAGAGGCTGAGAAATCAAAGGAGGAAAAGATCAAGGCCAAAATTGGAGCTGTTACTCCTACTGAGGCTAGGAAAATTGTCTCAGATAGTGGAATCATGTTATTACTAGGATGTACTATCACTGCTGCCATAGCATATGATGTGGTAAGAAGAGACCCTCAGGCTTCAATATCTGAGGAGAAATTTAAGGATAAAGTGTTTGGATCTGGATATAGTCCAAAGTTGCCTACTCTTGCAATTTGGACTTTGCCATCCCTCTTCACCTAATTTTTCTACACAAGAGAAGGAGACCTTGGCCTTAAAAATTAAGGATTTGAATGATCAATTGAATACTGATAAAGAAAATGTTAGAAAGGAAAAGCTTGAAACTGTTAAGGTGGAAAATGAAATATTTGAGGTTGTGTTAAAGCATAGGGTGACCAAGTTGGTCCACAAGGCTAATCATGTTTGGGCCACCTATACGAGAAGCAAACACTAAGTATTTATAGGTACAAGAGGCCTTCAAGAATGAATGAAATAATTGGATTACTAGGGTGAATGCTTTGAAAGAAATGATACCCAAAATGAAGGAGGATCCCGAGGCACCTACAAATATTCCTGAAGTCTTGCAAATCATTGACTCAAGAAATGAGATAACTACTTTCCATGGAAAGTTAGGTGTACAACTGTAGAGTAAGTTGAAGATATTTAAGGAAATGGAGGAACGTGGTATGCCTCGGATATTGAGTTCAAAAGGTGAGTTGCAACCATTTGAAACCTAGAAGGAAGATTTGGGAGGAATGCTTGGAGCAGCTATGATGGCATTGACTGACACTAACTACATCTTGCTCAATTCAAATATTGATACAATGATGAAGATTGAAACAAAGATGGACATATTTGTTAAAGAGACCAGGATTTTAATTGATGCTAGATATTCTCAGTACAGTACTAAAGTGCAAGGTTTGTTGAATGTAAAATGGCCCACTGAAGATGAGTATAACATGTGGCTGGAAAAATACACAGAATGAGTAGATGTGGAGATTGATTATGAACAAGGTAAATAACGGATGGGAGGAGAACAATGAATAGCCTGAATATAATACAGATTAGGCTTTTGATAAAACATGGTAAAATATTGTTCTCTCCTCAATTTGAGATGGGTAGCACGTGGTGCTAATATGGGTAAAACAATTTTGACTTTTTATCTATTTTCCTTGTCTTGCTTCGCAAGTTTTGCTGTCTGGTTTTCCCACGGTTGGCATTTTTTGGGCATGTGGGGAATATCTTGAAGCTGTTGTAACAAACCAATAATGTCTTTTTGAGGTGCGACGTGTTTTCTACAACGAGTTGAGGTCAATTTTTCCTCATGTTCATTTGCTCCACCTAAAGACTCGAGTGTAACTGAAAATGAAATATTGTTGCAGTGATCCAATGAAATTTTGACATGTGTGCTTCCTGGCTTGAGGTTTTTTTTGCTCTTTCATCTCTATAAGAAAGAATTCAGGGCCGGAAGCAGGAGTTAGTTGAAAATTTTGAGTTAACACTGTGAAATTCAAGACAATACTAAGCAAGTTTTAGAGTTTTTGTCTTAAGTTTCTTTTGGAGTTTATTGTTATGCATGTAATTTTGATAACATATAGCATTTAAAATACAAAGTAATATCAGTTTCATGGCTATTGTCTCTCTTTGTATGCGTTCTATGAGTTATGAGTGAAAGTAATCCATAATTTCTTTCGTTTGTCTCTATCATTTCTTTATGGATGTTTATTATTGATTCAATGAATTAATGTAAGTGCTTGAGTGAGATTAATAACTTGTAAGAACTATGTGCTAGGATGGTTGTAGGCAGTAATAATCATGAATGCCATAGAGGAATGTTGTAATACAAGGTTTCTTGGGATTATAGGTTCTATCAAGTTTAAGTTGTTATCAGGTCACATAGATTGATATTGACTTTGTGCTTGGGATAAAGGCACTAGTTCATGCAAAGTACTTGTTGTTCAGTTTCTATGTTGATTCATTAGCTACTCATTTTTTAAATTACGAAATCTCAAATGGATACCACCATTGTTGTTTTGTGTTGAAGTTCCACCTTCTCATGTGTAATATATATGGCATTGATTAATAAGTTTTCAACTTATTTGATGGATTATGTTGAATGGTTTTATGAGAAGTATCTATTATTGATAATATATCTAGTTATAATTGTGTGAATTCTTAAGTATACATTGTGGGATGACCATCCTGGGTTTCACAGAGCCCAAAGAGTAGGAATAGAAGTCTTGCAGTTTCTATTTTTTCATTGGTTGATCCCTCTAGAAGTACCAATCATTGGAAATGGCAAAGTCCATAGGTATTTCTTGAGATTAGTTTGGTTCTTAAAAAATAACCAACATTGGTTAAAGAAGGGAAGAGTAAAGAGGAGTGAAAAGTAAAACCTCGAGTATCCATCATCAATCATAAATCCTAAACTCTAAGCCTTATCAAAGTGGGGGAGAAAGACAAAGAGAAATATGGCTTTAGCTTTTACATTTGGTGCTCACTAAATGTATTGCATTGGGAAATACCAACCCAAAGGGTTGGATGACCATTTCATGCCAAGGATGTGATTTTGTGAAAGGGTGACAAAATTTCACACATTTTTGGTCATGCTCTCCATAAAGTTTTTAAGTGTTTCAATGCAAATTTATAAAAATACCATGATGATCTTAGGCTCTCTCTTATCTATCTAACCATATAATTTTGTTTACATTTTGATTATGTTAAGGTTTTCATCTATAACTTCTCTTGTTAGCACCTCTGTTTTTTCCCAAAAACCAACATGTGCTAGTTTGGGTATAGATTTTTAATTGTTCATCAAATTTTGAAACAAATTACATTTTTAGAAACTAGACTCTATTCTACATGTATTAAAATAATGATTTTTGATTAGTTTTCAAAAAAATTAGGGGGGAGCATGCTCAAATTTCTATTTTTCAAGATGTGTCCACTTCAAAAATTAGTTAAATATTATATATATTCATTAAAAAAATAGCTAAAAAAACTGGCATAAACTACATGGTGTTAGCTTATTTCTCATCGAAGTGATTTTTAAAATTCTAAAAAAATGTTAACATTTTAGGGGGATCACACCAGATGCTATGTTTTTTTTATCGAAAAAGGACAACTTTATGTGATCCCCTTTTTTTAAACCCTTAATCTTCATTATTTTATTTTATTTTAAAAGTATTTTAGAAAGTAGATTCGAAGCACTACAACTCTGGTTCTTGTTGCATCTTCAAATTTTGAGTGTAACTATCTTCATTTTCTCATGAAAATCAGGCTTTGCCAATTTTAGAAAAAAAGTTGCATCTTAAGAGATATTTTTGCATCACAATTTGTTGCACTTACCCATGGTCTTCCTAAAAGAAGATAGTATGAGAGAGTATCTTACATAATGTGAATGTTAGTAGGTAACACAAAAGGGCATAATTTAATAGGTAATGTAATCATTCCCAGTGGTTGTCTACCCACATTATTGAAACCACAAATAGCTAGAGCATCAGGTTGAATAAGAGACTTATTGGCACCTAACTTGTTTAAAAGATTCACACTACACACATTAAGAGTCGATCTAGTATCAATAAGAGAATGTTTAATGCTAGTTTTGGTAATAGCAACCATTATCATTAAGGCATATTTTTTCTTTTGTATCTCAAAAAGAGGGTGATTCATTTTGATGAAAAACAATATCCATATTTTTGGAATTCATACCCTCAAGTAATGTTGCTACATCATTTGGTTTAGCACTAAAAGGAACATTAATATTTTGTAAAGCCTCTTGAAGCATTTTAAGGTAAAATTGTGAGTTTTGAATCAAAACCCACAATGAAATCTTGGCAGGAGTAGCATGAAGCTACTCCATAAGATCAAACTCCTTACCATTATGTTGAAGTAAATGAGGTGTTGTAGGTAGAATGTATTGTGGGAAACGGATTGAAGTTATAGGGATGGTTTTTCAGTTTTTTTTGTTTGTTTGTTGTTTCATGCATTGTATGAATGAGCAACAACATGATATGGTTGTGGTTGCAATACATCTTGTTGCCTATGGTTGTGTTGAGTCAAATGTCTATTATTAAGATATGACTTGGTGTTATTGGTTTGTTTGATGGTGGTCCTATAATAAGCACTGGTTTGTTTTGAGATTGAGATGGATTTGAAGGTGGGTAAATCAATAATTGAGGTGTAATTTCATTTATTGCTATTTGACATGTTGAAACCTTACACTTGTCTTAGTGAATAATTTAGGAGAGATGAAATCCTTAAGGGAGTCATCAAACATATCAAAATCATCACAATTAATAGAATTATTATATCTAAAGGAAACTTGTACAAATATATTTGACATGATCATATTGTTGAACATCCTCCAAGATGCTTAATTAGAACATTAGTTATGTAATTCAACTTATGTTTATGTTTGTCAATGTTATCTATAGTCAAATTCAATCTCACAGATCAATTGCAGTAATAGAACTAAAAATCATAGTCTAGATTTGTAGAAGGGAAATAAATATGAGTTTGTGACTAAAATTTCAGAAAAAATAAGTAGGTCTAGGGTGCAGTATGCCCTAGATTGACTTGATATTTTTCTAGAAATTAAAATTTTGAGACACTAGAGATAGTTTTCAAAGGTTTGAGTCAGGGTTGGTTCAGATCTCAAACTAAAATTATTACTATTTTCACCAATTTTATGAAATATGACCTTATCCAAGGAACTCGGGTTTTAAAATTTTACAAAGATGATGTTTTTTTTAACCTAATTATGCAATATCTCAAAAACATTATACAAATCTCCTATAGATCTAATGTTTTTAATAACTAAAAATGAACAAATTTCTCAATAATTGCACAAATTCAAGTACAATGATACTTTTCCCTTGAAATGCAAACACACTTTTGCAAGAAAAATAATATGATTTTTGAAATTTCTAAAATGTTCACTTAATGCTTCAGATCTACAAAATGCAAGTCAAATTATACATTTAATGTTTCAAAGGTTAGGTTCACCAAAATTTTTGATTGAAAAAGGGAGCTTAAGACTAGTGTATAACTTCACTAAGATCAATCCTTTTCTAATAAACATTAGAAGCCATATAGGGAAGGATATAAGCTTGAATTGCAACCTGATAGGTGAGTCTATTTATCTTGGATCTAGTTATTTATTGCCTTGGAAATTTATTGAAATTAATTTTCATTTATTGAATTGATTTGACAATGGGGCCTAATCTCAAGACAATTTTTTTCTACAATAAGGAAATTAAATTTTAAAAAAATAAAAGCACATCTGCAAAGGGCAAGGTACTATGCACCTTTGATTTCAATTTGGGGCTAAAATAGCCAATCTAGGGTACAATACATCTTATATTGAGCTCCTATTTCTAGATCTAACTTCACAAGTATATAACTCCTTATTTTCCTTCTATAATCTTGCACTAAAATCGTCGTCTTTGGATCTGATCCTGCAAATATCTCAACAAAGAGATGCAAGGGTGTCTATATAAGATTTTTCCTAATTCAAACCACCATTTTGATATTTCTACCTCCACAAATAATCATCTAATTGACTGAAAAAATGTGTGTTCTTAACCTTAATTGCATCTAAGGCTCTAATGAGCTAAAATGCTAAAATCCCTACTCAAATATATTAGAGAAGGATTCTTGAATGATATAAATGAGATCAACCCAAGAGAAATTCAAATACCCTTAGAAAAATCTAAAATGCAACAATACCTTGCTTAGGGAAATAAATAGATCGAGGCTTGAAGATGAGAACAATCTAAAAAAAAAAATCATTAGGTGGTTAAGAGGGCCAAATCAATTTCCAAAACCTAGATTCCATCATGTTCTTCCATTAGCATCAAACTCCAATCATTTTAGCAAACTTGATTAAATCTAAAATTCTTCTTGAAAAATCTATAAATTCAAATGTATTTTGGTAGTGTAGATGTCCTGTAATTCTCTTCCTTAATTTTGAAATAATAGTTCATTTCTATATAGTGGAACTTAGCATAAAATAAATCTTAGTGTTGGCGTGAATATTATTCACCTTCTTAAGTTTACTTAGGCTTAATATTGCATTGGTTATTCGGGTAGTTTTTTCCCGTGTTGGGTAGTTTTCTCACCCATCACCCATTTTCATGCCTTTATAAGGCACTTTGTGCATTATGTATTATCATGTCTCAATGCTTTCTTTTTTACTCCTGGTGAAATAGCTTCTCCTATTGCTTCTCTCTTTTTGTGAAGGTTTATTTTGGTGTGTAGTTGCTCCTAGGTTCTTCAACATGGTATCAGAGCAATTCTACTGCAACCAACTTCCAGGCTGAGAATTTTTTCCAAGCGTGATTTTATGCTAAATTTTGAAGGTGTTTCAATTCCATATCTCGTGCTCCCCTTTCTAGCCTTGAATTGAAGAATTCATGGCAAATTTTGGATGTGATATATGTGAATTAGAGGTTGTGTCCATGTTGGACGTTTTTTATAGAGGCTGGCACAATTTTTACTCATTGGAGGACCAATTTTGTGTTTTGGAGGAATGACTTTCCTCTTGTTGGTGGTGCCAAGAATAAATTTGTTGTTGGAGGTCAATTTTTTGCATCTGGAGGCATTGGAAAAAGTAAGGAGAAGGCATTTTTTTTCTTCTGTAGATGTTTTTGGGAGGCACATTTTTTTTAGGGACATTTTTTATATGCTGGAGCCAATTTCATTTGTAGCCATGACTTTTTTGTTGTGAGTGTGGATTTTGTTTGGAGAGGATGGTTGATTAAGAGGCAAAGGAAACTATTTTTCTATACCTAATTTTTTGTTGTGGAAGAGGTTGTGATTTGTATTCGTTCTTACTACAATTCAAAGTCATTCTTCACAAGCATTTCACTTGGTTGTCTCATTCTCGGTAGTGTGGAACCACTCCTTGGTTCAGGATTGGGCGTTGCAGAACTACTCATTAGTTCCAATTTAGTGTGAAACCACTCCTTGGTTCTAGATTCGGTCTGTGACAGAACCACTCCTTAATTTTGGCTTGTTGTGGTGTGTTTCATTTCCCAGAGAGCTCAATTTTGTGGCAAAAGGATGCATTTTCTTCTTTGGATTGATTGTTACTTTTTGGAGATTGATTGGAGGCTTGATTTTGTGCTAGGAGGTGCAATTTGCACCCATAGTTAGGGTTTCCTTCTTTTTTGGGGGCTGAAAAATTCATTTTTTTTTCACTTGGCTACAAAACTTTTGCCCCACATTGGTGAGATATTCACAAAAATCAGCTTTTTTATACTCTAGTGCCTTCATTTATTTGTGATTCAAGGATCACGTGGAGAGTTTGGTGGTGACCTGATAATTCATCCTATGTGGAGAGGTTGGTGGCAGCTTGAAATGATTTTGGGTAGCATTTTGTGAAAGAGGTACTCCCTTTTAAAAAAAAAATCAATTTATTACCAGTTTTTTGCCTCAAATCTAGTGTTTTTTTTGAAAAAATTTGTTTTGGAGAATTGCACATTGTTGGTTCTATTTATTTTTTAGGGTATAAGTAGCATATTGGTCCCCTTTTGTTCATTTGCACACCATGTCAGAACTGAAGATTGACCCACTCACTCCACAACTATCACACATGGAAGCTTAAGATGACACAAGTGTTGCAATCTTGGGGTCTTTGGAAAATGTTGGATGCCAAACAACCCAAGTTCATTAGGGACTTTGAGAAGTTTATCCATCACAAAAAAATGGATGAGGAAAGAGGACTCATAGGCCTCCATGTGTTTGTTGGAAACAAGCAACACTGAGAGGGGGGTGAATCAGTGTTCTACAAAAATTAAATTTATTATTCTGATCTTTAACCCACATAAAACATTCAACCAAAAGAAATATGCATGAACAGAAAGAAAAAATCCACAACACCATAACACAAGAAATTTTACGTGGAAACCCTATTAGGGGAAAAACCATGGTGATCTGAGTATACTCAAAAGGAAGATTACAATGTGGGAATGCACTTGCATTCAAGCACACTGCCTAGAGCTCACTACTCAAAATAGAAAGGCACAGTTCCTTACAAAGATTTGGATTAGATCCAAAAGAATGAACTAAGAGAGTAGCATCTACAAATGCTTGATTACAATTTTGGTTAGGCTCAGTAGTTGATCTTTTTTCTTTTTGACTGATTCTGTACTTTTGCTTTGCTCTGCTCTAACTTGCATCACAAAATCTTTAATGCACAAGTGAAACTATGCATAATCACTCAATCACCCTTTTGATATTCACAACAAACATCAACACATCTTATCCACACACCAAAATGATATAATTGATCATTTATATATATCCGCAATTAAGAATTTAATTGCAACAAGTTGGCTTCAATAAAACTTAAATATATTTACAACTAACGGCTCAAATCATGAATAATATTCAATGCACATCCACAATGGTCAGCCACAACATTTCTCAAACCCTAATCAAAATGCTTGAACACAAAAATATTTGAGTAAACACTCCTTGAATATCTGTGACATGTTATATCAATTGGTTCGGCCACCAAACACTGATGAACAAAAAGATATCCAACCGGATCTCCAGACTTGCACACAACTTGATATGAGGCACTGAGATTTTTGGATAACACAAGACATACATTGATCAACCTTCGATGAGATCCATAACTCAAAATAACAATAGAAAATATGCATGTGAATCGATGAACACAAAACTGTCGGATGCTCTCTTTTTCCTTGATTGTCTTCAATCTATCTGTCGGTATGAGAAAATGATGATGTGTGGATCTCATCACCAAATCAGTTTTCCATTAATGACAACACCACAAAAAATTTGTGGTGTCTCTTGCCAACAATCTCCCCCTTTGGCATTCATGGAAACACTTAGTGAAAAATGATTAACTGTCGGATCAATACCAACATGAATTTCACTGCCACTTCAAAACTTCAAAAATAATCTTCAATCTTAGCTCAAAAATGCAACTCCCCCTAAGATGAATATACATTTTTCACTATACAACTCTCCCCCTTTAAAATCAATGGAAAAACTAGGGAAACCGTTAAAAAAAGTCAAACTTTCAAACTATACAAGCATGATCTTTTAACTTACACAAATTTGAAAACATCTACAAAATCTCTCTTCAACATGCTTAAATTTTTGTCCCAAACCCTTTTGAGACTCTCCAAAATTGTTATGTGAACATAAAATAAATAAGATTGTGTTTCTACAAACTCAAGATTCTCTGGGTCACTAACTGCCATAGCATCTTTGGCTTCCTTTAATGTACTCACCATTATTTCAATCTTTCGACCAATTAGTCCTTTGAGCTCACATGCTCTTCCTACAATCCTATCATTTTCATGCTTCAAGCTCCTTATTTTGTCAAGTAGAGATATTAATTGACCTTCTTGCTTACCAACATCACCAGCTAATGGATCAAAAGCATCAGAAATGGTAGCAAATTCTTTTTCAAGATCTTTCACCTTCTTCTCATTGTCTTTAGTAAATTTGGACAAAATTAAACATGACTTATAGGCATTTCCACCTTCAGATAGAGAACCTTGAATATTCTTCATATAGGTGGCTAACAGATTTTTATCATTTGTAATCATTTCTTTCAACCTACTAAATCTTTTTCCATCAAACTCCTTCTGCACTTTAACCATGGCTGATTTTTCAAGAGACTCAAAATGAGTACTTACAAAATTTATGAGCTTCTTCAGTTCACTTGAAGAGGAACCGAACGGATCCTTAACATGAGTTGGCATAATTTTCTCCAGAACTCTAGATGCAAGACCCAAAAGTTCATTATCCTCAGTGTGGGACTTCAACAATTCTTCTCTAGCTTTTTCCTAGGAAAAAGATGCAACTTTCATTTTCTAAATTGGGGACAACGTGGACAGATCGATTGGGCCTTCAACCAAATCAGGATTGTTGTGCAGTTTTTGCACACACGCCCCACTTGGAGTGGGGACCCTCTTTTTTCGGTGTCTTGACCTTTGGTTCTATTGGATTTATCATTCTAGGGTCTTGACATGTTGGTCTTGCTGGCTTTGGCCCTGCCTTGAGGTTTGAGTTGATTGAAAATGAGTTTTTGGCTAGGTCCGGGTTTTCACCTGGATCCAGGATTTTCCATCTCTAGCGGATTTTCCTGGGCCCTCGTTCCTTGTCCGTTTCTGGCAGGATTCTCCGATTCTGGGTTTCTGCCTTACTTCGGGATTTTCCGGTCTGGGCGGATTTTCCTGGAGTCTGCCAAAATCCCGATCTTCCTGATTTCCCCGGTTTCTGCATTTCCGCGGAATCCGTGTTTCCGCGCATTTTGGGATTTTCCAAAATTCTGCTTGGGGCTCGGGTTTTCGGACTTGTCAGAAATGTCTTGTTGCGCATTAATGGTTGAGGTACCTTTACTCAGACGGGTATAAGGGCAGATTTAGGGCATTTTTAGTGTCATTCTAACTTCATTGCTGCCTTGTTGATTGCTCTGGCAATTTAGAATTTTCATTTGAAGCTTTGAGAATTGATCCTGGTTTGTTTGCACAAGGATTGCTTGAGTGTTGGTGCTAGTATTTCTATTGCTTGGATGTGTTTGCCGCGTGGTCGATTTTCTAAGCTTGAATTCCATTCGCTTTGATCCATGGTATGTATTCATTGCCCTTCTGTTTGCTTGCGTGGTGATTGAGGGTTTCTTGCCTTGGGTATCGCTGGATTTGGGTCAGCCCTTGATTTGATTTTGATTTCGTATTTATAGATTCGTGGTCTGATTCATTTTATTATGGAACCCCCATTTTTCGTGCCTTGTGAACTCCATTTGTCTGTGAGATGATATCCTTTAGACGGGATTCTGGGTCGAATTGCTTGCTTGTTCCGGGCGCGAAATGTGTCATTGTGCGAAATTAGGGTTTCCTTTGGTGTTCGGCCCAGAACGAAGGTTTTATTGTGCTTGAGCGGCCCTTGCCCTGTACCATGTTGGCGGCTTTAGGTAAATCCTTAGCTATTATCTTTAAACCTTAAAGCTTGTTATGGTTTTAATGGCGGGTGGTTTGGTCATTCGGATTAGGGAATCTTTATTTTGATGTGGAGATTCATCCTTTGCGTGCTTTCGAGGGGTCTAAATCCTTTGCGCCATGGGTCTTGTTGCTTATCGTCGGTTTTGGGATCATTCGAGCTCGGGTAGGGAAGATCCTGTGATCATTCGAGTTTTGTTTCGCATTCGTCATTTTTCGGGTTTCTGAGGTCGTCGCAGAATTTCCTCACTCCCGGATTTTCCCGGTTTGGGCTTATTCCGCGGGTTGGGGTTATTTCCGGTGCATTTTGAGCTGTCCGCAAAAATCCGTTCCATCCTGATTTTTCTGGATTTCCTATCTTGTTGTGTTCTTTGTGATATTTTGATGATAGGATTGGTGGAATGATTGTCTAATGATTATTTCTTGTTGCTAATGAGTGAATTTAATGATTATCCTTTGATTTTCCATCTGCACTAATGATCTATATGATTAACGATGCTTTGGCAGTAGGAATCCGTCTGGGTCAGATTTCTTCGAAATTCTGCCCCGACGGTATTTTCCCAGATTGCGTGATTTTCTCGGACTGTCTGATTTCTCTAGATCTCGATGGATTAGTAGTTAGCAATGGATTTTGCTGGATTTACATGATTTGTGCTAACCCTTTGCACTGGAATATGAATAATAACTGGATTCTAATGACGATTTTTGGATGTGTAGGCCGAACCAAGCAAACCTGCTGTTGGGAAATCCAAGGGTGGTGCAGGGGCATCATCTATTTCTAAGATAGAGCGGTTGAGACTGGATATGAAGAATCAGCTCCCGGAAAGCAGGGTGTCCTCTATGTGGGCCGAGGTATCTGACACGAATGTTGGTGCCTGGCGCTATGAGGAGTTCAAGCAGAGAGCGGCTCAGAAGGACCAGTCAGCTTTGAGACAAGGAATGATGAACTCTAGATTAGTGCATGTGGCAGGGTTCCCTCTGATGGTTCAGTGCTATGAGTTGATTTTGGAATGTACAAGACAGTATGCATTTGATACCCAGATGGTGGTCAGCACTGAGGGACGAGTCTTGGCAAACTTTAGTCCGGCTTCCATTGCACGAACCTTCAGCATGCCAGATCTTCCTTCAGTCTGTGCATTAAACATTGACACTGCCAGGACCTATTACGAGAATGAGCCAGTCAAAGCTCAGCAGATCATCAATTCATGGCTGGAGAAGCCAAAATCTCACCACTCCAAGTTGCCCAAACAGCTGCACAGGGTGAAATTTAGGTCAAATGTGTATGATGCCATCACGCTGTTGAGCAGGGTGGCTGGACTGAGAACTGTAGGGGTATTGGAGAATTGGATGGTCCATGTGATCACCAAGATGAGCCAGGGGACAAACTATCACTGGGCAGGACTCATTAGTACAGAGATTGACAAACAACTGAGAAATGTCCTGGAAGCAAAGAAGTTCAATATGTCTTCTTACATTATGTATGTGCTGGCCTTTTCCTACCCATACAAAGGCTTGACTCCGAGGGGAACCATTGGGCAAAACATAATCTATGAGGTTTATCCAGAGCTGCATTTGAGACATAAGGACTACAGGAGGACAAATGATGCATTCACAATGCACATTACCCAGACACTTCAAAATGCGGAGCATATCAGATTATCCGATGGAGCTAGAGGACTAATCAAGAACTACGGAGCATGGTTTATCCAGTTCCCTACATTCACCTACCTCCGAATTGATGGATGTCCAGTTGCCCCTTACAGGTTGCCTCGGTATCCCATTGACCACATCGTGCTACTAGAAGTTGTAAGGAAGATTTGTGAGTTTGATGCAGTTGTGAAGAGAGAAAAGCATAAGACAGGATTCAGAGGAGACTTCCCTCTTGGGATTGGTGTGGGAGAAATGTGCCCATCTATTCAATTAGCTCACACTGCAGGTGAGGAGTTGGCCGCTTATGGATTCTCTTTCCATTCGAAGAGAATGAAATTTGACATAACTGGAGAGGCTCAAAAGAGGGCTACCCAGGAATACAGGCATAAAGAGGACTTAGAAGACTATTGGGTCAACATCAAGGATGACCTTGATGCAAGGAAGAAAAGGTATTCCAGGCTGCCTTTAGAGGCCATTAGACAATACAATGTTAAGTTGATTCCGGATCAGCTTGATGATGATGGAAAGTTGGTTCAGGACCATGTATACGAGCCCATAAAGGACAGGTCAGTTGGGGACATTGATTGGAGTGAGCCCAAAGTGACAGAATTGGAGGACCTGATGGCTCCTGTGTTGAGATTCACCTTTTCTTGGGTTAAGCATAAAGTCTGGGAGTTAGAGAATGCCAAAGTAGCTTGCACCTTTGACTTGATGGGGAATCTCAACCCCATGTCAACTTCTGAGGAATCCGGGGAAGAGGACCCCAAAGGGAAATCAGCTAAAACCTTACCCTTCAAGATTAAAGTCAGAGGTCCTAAGGGGGCTGAGCCTGCAACGAAGAGGAAACCAATTGGCAAGTGCAGGTGGAAGACCCTGACAATTAGCAAGTCCTTGGATGAGGAAGAAACAGAGAAGGCTGAAAAGGAGGATGCTCCTCCACCGCCCAAGAAGACAAGAACTACAAGGGCAGCCAAGAAGAAAGATCAGGTCACTTCGGAGGATGAGCCTCCAATTGTAGATGTGGAGAGCTCCGGAGGGGAGAAAACCAAAGTATATACCAGAAAATCAAGAACTCCTTCTCCCAAGGATGCTGCACAGCCGAGGGACTCTCCTCCAACACAACCAGTTGAAGAGCAGGATAAGCCTGTTTCTCCTCCGCCAAGTGCACCAGAACCAGAGAATCCGGATGAGCAGGGAATTAGCGGGGAGGCCGAGCAGTTCAAGGAGGGGACACTGTACAGTGAAGTGGCCGAGCTTGAGGTGGAAACAAAGGAAAGGCACACTTCTCTGCTGGTACAATACGAAGATTCTCTGGAAAGTGATAAAGGTCGCGGATCACCTAAGCCAGACGAAAGCACACCTGCTAGGACTCCATCACCGGTGCTTCCAGAATTAGGACTTGAGGAGGTTGACCAAGCTGAGCAGACTCCGAAAAAAGAAGATGACAAAGTAATGACTGAGGAGGAGGTCAAGGTGACAGCCGCGGAGGAAGTGAAAGTGACAGAGGATCTGGGAGAAACAAGAAAAAAAGGAATCCGGACGGACCCTGTGGCTATGGACTGGTTGGAGAAGGAGATTTCCCAGAAGAAACAGGTAATTGTTGAGGACACTCCGTTGGATTGGGATGAAATGTTGTCCCAGATCGGCAAAGGAAAGAAGAAGAAAGCTGCTAAGGTGATTTCCCGGGTGGAAAGGGATGAAGCACACAACAGGGTAGTTCACATCGCCACCCCTGTAGCAGATAAAATGAGGGATGATATAACAGGCTAGGACTACAATGTCCAAACTATTAATCTCGGCCCGGCCTCCCTAGAGCAAGATATTGAGGAGTTTGAGGGGTCGAGTGCCATAATTGTTGACAGGCTGAAGAAGGAGACCCAATCCAAACAAGAGCTGAAGAGAGAAAATGAAAGATTGAGGAAATGTTTAGAAGAGGTAATGAAGCCTCTATAGTCTCTCCATCCATCCTCTTCTACTACTCCGGGTTTTCTGCCTAGGGAGACAATCTCCGGAATTGAAAAGATGAAGGCCTCCGCCCAAGCTGCTAACGATTGGCTGATGGATGTCCAAACGAAAGGAGATAATGCTATTAGGGCGATCTTGTCTGTGGGCAAGGATGCAGTCTGGGAAAAAGAACTGTTGGAGCACATCTTGTCTCAGGATAAGGGTGACATAGATCTCCTGTTGCAGAAATCAAGGACTATCCTAGGACATGGTAAGGATCAATTGGCTAAGGATGGAATCCTTCCTTCCTCCAAGCTGGATGAACCGTGGGAGTGGTTTGAGGCATTGCTGGTCAGACAAGGGGGTCTAAAGAAGATACAAAAATGAAGGAAGTCCATTGATGGCGACCTTACAGCAGTTTATGACGGATGCATTGCCTTCTTTGAGGTGATGACAGGGAGGAAGAAGATAGCTCCCAAATATTTGAGCTTAGATCAACTGAAGGAATGGTGGCATGAGGTTTATGCCCCAGATTCTGATGGAGCTGTCACTAGCCATTTACTTGATGATGCAGCTGTATACATGGCGGTGATAGACAGGTACATGGCCAACAGGGAGGACTGGAATAGAATTGTTGAGCGGGCCAAGGAAGGGATAGATTCTATTAAATACTGACTCGGGGTCTTACCATCACCACCTACTGCTGAGTTGGATAGAATATTCTCGAGTGTCCAAAGGACGTCAGTGCAGGAGAAGGGCAAAGGGAGTGGTAGTTAATGCTCAAGTTTGAGATTTGTGCTTCCCTATTATCATAAGGCATGCATTGGACCGGACTTCCTTGGGGACTGTGCCTTGGCCGACTTGGATGATGGCATTAAATGTGTGCCTTAGTTTGTTTTCCTGGGCCGACCTATTTTGGCGGTTTTTATTATTTTGTAAAATGTTTGGCTGGGCTGACATGTTTTGGGGGGAATTTGATATAAATTGGCATTCTTGCCTCATTGTAAAAGGTTAGACATTGGTTAGCTAAGCAGTAATAGAGATAAGCAAGAGCAATAGTTAGATTTTCTTAGTCTTTTCTTGAAGCAAATACTGTATCAAAATGGTTGAATTGTTGCAGCATTTGGTGATTAATACAATTGAAGACATTGTGGTTTTCCTGGTGAAATCCTTTGTGTTATTTCATCTTGCATGGTTCCTTTGTTCTATCTTTTAAATTGCTTGAAGATTTAGAGTTTAGTACTCAGAAGTAAATTAGTTTTGGTTGGATAAATGATGTTTGTGATTTCATATTTGGAATGTTTGTAGCTATCTCTGGTCTATACTCCCAGTAACTATCTGATTGTAGTAGGTTGGTAAAGTCAACCTGGACCGTATATTCAGGGTGCTTAAGTTCGATTGTAGATGCAAGTCTATGATTTAAAAATTTAAATACCTCAGAAGATTGCACCGTTCTTGTAAGATTGCATTGTGGGTCAATCAGGAATTGGTTATTTGAGATAGGTCCATTCCACATATATGTCATTTACATTGCTTGTCCTTGTAGTAGTTTAAATTTTATTACTTCCTTGCATCCCTACCTTTTGTTGTTTCTTTATTATTCAGTTAGATTTAGGATTCAAGATCACCAAATTGTCAGATCTGATAAATTGAAAGGATACAGTTTGCTTGTAGTAAGGTCCGATTGTGATTACCAGCATTTCACATTTTATCTAAGTTGTTTTATGCATTGTTATGACCTAACACTCGAGAGACCTTGGGGTGATTTTCAGTGATTTATTATTGAAGATAACCTTTCAAGAGAGATAGGATATTATATTCTGTCTGAGTTGTTGCTGTGCAGAAAACACCATCAACAAGGATCAAATTCTTCCTATTGTTCCATTAGAAATTTCTTCACTGCCTCGACAATGTCTCTTGCTTCCACTAGAATTTCCTTAACTTGAACCTTTTCTTCTTCAACTTCTAGTTCTTGAGTAACTGTTTCTTGATTTCCTTTAGGAGCTTGAACTTCTTCATTTGGCATCTCCTTTCGTTCAGCTAATACAACCTTAGGAGCTTCATTCTCCATAGTTACTTTTTTATTATCCACATCAAGAGGAATTTGAATATCCTTAGTATCTACATTCACCTTCTCATTTACCGAATCAGATACAACATCTTCAGCATTCACTTCTTCAACAATGATCTTTTTCTTTGATAGAAATGCTCCCAATATTTTCTTGGTTTCATCAGCAACAACATCAGTTACACTAATCATAAGTTTGTTCGTCCTTGTTTTTCTTTTAAATTCCTTCTTGGTTTTGTTCAGGAGTGACTTCATCTCCTCAATAGACATTTTTGGACATAAGTTTGTAAGAATTCTCTTTCTCATATGCTCTTCTTCTATCCTATCATTTACTCTTCTCATCTCTAAAACCTCATACAGACTCTTAGGTAAACCAAACATAATTTCAACAAGAACTTTATTGAAAATATTTAGATGTTTTATTGTTGCCTCCTCAAGAATTCTTTGTCCTGATTCATCAAAAATTCCATACCATTTGTAGAGGGGCTTGAGGTTTCCATCCTTGACAACAACATTCTCAACTTCATTAGCTATCATACCTGGTTTGTCAAATTTTTCCTTCTTCTTTACCTTTTCTTCTTCACTAGAAGATTTTCTCTTGGTTACCTTTGTAACCTAAGTGTCGATAGACTTTATTTCTTTCACACCTTCATCTGACTCAGTCTCCTCATCTTCTTAGATGACTTCATAGGTTCTTGTGTTCTTGTTCTTCTTCCTCTTACTAGAAGCCTTGTCTTGAGTTTGCACTGGAACTGACTTGGCTGTAGGATTAGATAGGGATGGAGAACTCCTTCTTGATCTAGTATGGGCAGAGGATACTACTGGACTAGCAGATTCAATTCTTGTTGGCTCTTTTCCTGCTTCAGCTTCATCTCTCATCCGATTACCCTGTTTCCATGCACTGTGATAGATAAATCTTTTGCGATCTCCAATACTATATAATACTTTCTCCAATTGGTTGAACAACATTTGAAAAGCATCTATGCGCTTACTGGACTTATCCACATTTTGGTGTTAGTTACTGGTAGGGGGATAAGATATTTTCTTGACAAGTCCCCCTTGGCCAAAGGCCTAAAACTAATTCCTAGAGGAATTTCTAGAAATAGATTTTGGTGCTGGCACATTTCCTTCAATAGAGGGATTCTTCTTCACCCATTTCTTCTACATTTTCCTCCTGATCACATTTTTAGTGACTTTACATTTTCCCTTAACATCCTTCTGTATGTTTTGTTTTACTAGACCTCTTCTGCTCCAATAGAATCTAGCAGAGTGGCCAAATTTGTTGCAATTGTAACACAATATTTCTCTTTCTAGACCTACTATTCTACTGATTTTTCCTTAATCTACATTGGTTAGCAATATTCCCAAGTCTATTGCATGCATTGCATCTGAAATCTCTATGAAAGTTTCTCATCACATTTCTACATTCATTTGACTTATGACCAAAATTATTACAATTAAAGCATTGACCTAAGAATGATGGTCCACTTGGATTCATCCTACTTCTTCACTGAGAAGCCATATGACCAAATTCATTCCAAGTAAAATAGTAACCATTGAATATTTGAGAATTTGGGTGTCTTGTCGGATTCCTTCTAGCTCCATTCATCTAATTTCCTTTCCTAAATCTCCCTTTTCCAGATCTGGAACTTTCTCCTTCTTCATAGCCAAGCCCTCGCTTGTCACCATCAGTCCTCTAACCTTTAATCAGTTCATCAAGCTTGGTTGAGCTAACTTTGAATTTCTCCTTGTACTCATTTACAGTAGTAAGTTCATTTCCAAGATCATCAAGTTGTTTTTCAATCATTTCCTCATTTTTTTTTATATTGTTCCAATTCATTATCCAATTGGGTCAATTCTTAATATTTTTAGTTCAAGGATTGAGCAAGCTTTTCTTCATTCTTCCTTCTATCTTCAATCTCCTTGGTCATTCTCATCCTGATAGATTCCATCTCACGCTTCAAGGAAACATTTTCTCTAGAGAAATTTTCACATTCTTTTGTTTTCTCCTTCAAGGCATGACTCAGTTGTTCATCTTCCATGCTTCTATTCTTCTACTTAAGCTAATCACATAATTCCTTTCTTTTCTCCCTTGATTCATTTATTTTCTCTTTCAATGACTGAATGAAATTCTCTGCATTCTCAAGACTTTCCTGCAATTCCCAGTTTTCAAATTTTGACTTGTCAAGATCATCCAAGGCCACCAAAAGTTGTTGTTGAAGACTGCTTGTATCCATTGAAAACACTTTCCAAAATCTCCCCAAGCTGTTAGACTTCTTTTGAGGAAATAGCTTTGATACCAATTGTTGGAAACAAGCAACACTGACAGGGGGTTGAATCAGTGTTCTGCAAAAATTATTTTTTTTATTTTGATCTTTAACCCACTTAAAATATTCAACCAAAAGAAATATGCATGAACAAAAAGAAAAAAACCACAACACCATAACACAAGTATTTTTACGTGGAAACCTGTTATGCCTTGCATAACCACCCCACTTTGATCTGGATCAAAATGGGTCCCCCTTTCTGTTTCTTTTGTTGTTTTTGTTTATTTGCTTTGCTCTTGGGGGTTCTTCTGTATTCTACATGGGTTTATCTATTGGTTTAATTAAATTTTGGTTCTGTCCCAGCATGCATTGGTTTTATTCTTGCTAAGTACTGAATCACACTATCTTATAAAATGGTGTATCGCATTTTGATATATCTTATGTGCTTCTGGGGGCTAATGCAGACCTTTCTTTTGCAGGATTAAATCCTACACATGGTGATATTTGCTAGGGGAGCTTAGTTGGAAGGCATCCCTCAATCCAGTTGGTCCTAAAAATTAGTTAAGGAAAAAGTCGGCAAGACCCCAAAGATGTCATAGCGAGCGAAATTCATGTGCAGTCAACTATCGGCATGACAACAATCAAAGTCCCGGCACCTAGGAGCTTCCCATTGGCATGGAATTTTCTTTTATGAAAAGATCTTGGTGAGATCCTTATGTCTCATCGACTGGAAAAAAAGGGGGATACACTATCGGCAAGAGGTTTTCTCTTCGCCAAGAAGTCTCGGCGAATTCATCAATCTCACCGACTACCGCACAGCGAGCAAACACTTCGGCGGGAGTCATTTTCTTCGGCATATGGTCCTAGCGAAATCTTCGAGTCTTGCCGACTGGTGGTAAAGATTCCACATCGGGGAGAAATATTTTCTTCGGTGAGATGTCTCAACGAACCCGCGATGTCTTACCGACTGCCAACAGGGTGTAGCCTTCGGCAAGACTCAACTGCATCGGGATAGCCTCTCACCAAGTGGCTCCAGTCACACCGACATTCCATGAAGGGATTTCATTAGTAGTCTTTGGTGAGAGAATTAATAAATCTCGGTGACCAAAGAATGAACATGCGGAAGCTTTCATTGAGACATGAGGTTTCTATAGGACATCTCCCCGACAAGAGAATGCTACGGCAACGCATGTGAAACGAAAGAAATAATACATGTTAGTATGACTACAGAAAGGTCTCCTCGGCCGAGGGAACTCCCACTGAAGAAGATGAACTCGGGGAGAAAGGGGGCTTCGCCATGAGGTCACAGCGACAAACAATAGTCTCCTCGACATGAAAAATGAGCTCGCCAAAGGATTCAGATTTTTGCCGAGATGTCTCACCGATTGTCTAATGTCATGTCGATGATTGATAAAAGTGATAATCGCATCGGGGAGACACAATGAGTGTCTCACCGATATACGATGTTGTTCGGACCACCTTTGACCGCCTATGGGGCTCGCGTGGCATATGATCATCCAATTGGAGGAAACTAAGGGGGTATCTCATCTACCGATTGACCACTCTGTGTAAGAAGACCGACGGAATGCAAACCAGATGGACTCCCTCTGAGGGCCGATGATGATGGATTGGCTCAAATGGTGCAAAGATCCAAAGAGGCCTGATGTTGTTCCCAAAGACTCGTTGACGTGCAGAAAGGTCCAGGACGTGAAGGAGGCCGAAGGAAACTATGACTCACAGAGACAGCTGTGGTGAATACTGGCAAGAGGGTAGATCAGTCTTAATGGTGATATTCTGAGCATTCAAGGCAGCTTAGATGGAGTTTGAAGGTGGACATGGAGATAGGAGAGTAAATGTTGTAGCTACAAAAAGATCTAAAGGCTTCTTTTGAGGTCAATCCATCACCGACCTGGATAGTAGGGCTTGGCATTGAATGCAACATTGACCCTCTTCAGAAAGATCTGAGAGCTGACTCTTCTGGAAATAGATATTTTGTAAACCCTGGTGCAAGGGACAACACATTCTTTTGGTACACACTCTGTATAAAATTGAATTCTTGCCTCTTTGTAAAGGTTAGAACTTCTAAGGTAGAAACTTTTAGAGAGAAATAATGCAGAAAGAAGCAATAGACAGTTAGGATTAGAGAACTTTTGAGAGTTAGAACTATTAGAATAGATAGTCAGAAGGAGATAGAGTTGCATCTTGATTCTTAGTAATGAGAGCTTCTTTTGTCTTCTTTTCTAGTAGTAAAATTCAGTACAGACTGTAATGTATTTTCAAGTTCTCTTAGTGTAGTTGGAAACAATCTGAAGACGCAAATTCTCTATACACTGATGATTGTGCCAGCTTTGTAAATATTGCTTATCTGTTTAACTAATAGTAGAAGCAATCAAAGTTTAATCTACTTCATGTTGTGTTCCAGAATGATATTTGTCTTAAATTGATTATTTGATTTGCGAAGTCTCCAAGGAATGAAATGTTATTTGTGTTTTATTTAAATGGTAACTAAAAATTTGTTATTCAAATTAGCAATGTGAATGAAAGAGGTTGTGTGTCAATCACAAGTTTACTTTATTTTGCAGTTTTAGTCTATAAATTCCTTGAAGTTAACAAGTCTAGTTAAGGTTGGATGAACTATTGTTCTTTTCTGTTTCAAAAACCCTAATCTATCCTTTTATATTTCTTTAAAACCCTTGGTTAGAATAGGTTTAAATTCATGCTTGATCTTAGAACAATCTAGAAGCTCATACCAATAGGTCCCTTGAATATTACTATTGCATTGACCACTGAGTAACATCAGTACAGTTGAGACCCAACTACAAAGACCTTGGTAGCTAAGGCATCCATGTGTTGCCTTTTTCTTTCAGGAGAAGCAGAGTAGCAATATTTTTCTTACATTGTTGTGGTGCCAAAATCACCATCAACAGGAACTAGTGCTAGAAGGAGGGCCTAGAAGGGCAAGCTAGATAAAACTGGGTTTTTCTCCCCAGAACGGCCCCATAGAGTTCTTCGATCAACTAAGAATCCATCACCTTTCATAGAACTCAAGACCCCAACTAGACATAAGCATCACAAGGTTGGGGCAACCATCATTCCACCTTTATCAACTCCACTCACTCCACCAGGATTTTTACCAATACCCCAGTGGATACCCATCAATCCACCATCCAATTCATATCAATTGTCATCACAATTGATTCAACCCATACAACAGCTGGCTCAACCACCACCACCCCCACCACTGGCGTTCTTTCAAAATAATCCCTCTCCATTGGGGACTATCCCTAGAGGTTTTTATGAAATGCCCAAGAACCCTGAGAAATTCTTCCCTAATTACATTCATGGGGAATCAAGGAGTGTTGAAGAGAACATACAAGCTTTCAAGGATGCTTGTACAAGAGCTCAAATAGCTCACCACGATGTGGTCTGCAGATTGTTCCCTTACTCTTTAGGGGATATGGCATACAATTGGTACCTTAATCTTCCTCAAGACTCCATTTTGACCTGGACACACTTGGAAAATGCCTTCATTATTCAGTTCAAACTGTATGTGGATCCGACTCTTTTATATCATTAGTTTGCAACCATAAGGAAGGAACCAGGTGAATCTTTGCCTTTATTCAATACCAGGTTCCAGCGAATGTATAGGAGATTGCAAGATCCCTATCTAGTTACTGAGAACAGTGCCATTCAAGCATATTTTAGGGTTATAGACCCCTTGCTAAGTTTGTTCCTGCAAAGAACTTACCAACCAGTTGATATTGATTCTCTATCCAAAGTCTATCATTTAGCTATCAAGCTACAACAACAAATCAGTTCTCAACAAGGGAGTCTAGGAGGGGGTTTCCCTTCAATAGGATATTAGATGCATAGCCCAACTCCTCTATTCAATATTGTCCCAGGGATGTCTCCTTCCCATTATGGGCCTATGTCTGAATTGCAAACCCAACCACATGTTCCATTCTTTGCTACTGGAACTCCTAACCTCTTTCAACAACCATAGGTTCCTCAAAATTCTCATGGTCATCCTAACTAAATTAGAACATCAAATCATGGTGGGAAGCCACCTGTTGCCAAGAGTGTGGAGAGTGAAAAGAAAACTCAGCTTACAAATGAGGTAGAAACCTTGAAGAAAACACTGTCTCAAGTTACAACTGACATGGCTCAACTTCGATTGAACTCGTCCCAAAACCAGGGTAACTACCCTAGTCAAAACAGCTACAATCAGGGTAACTATCAGAATCATAACAATTACAACCAAAGGGGTTATCAAGGCCAAAACTCCTCTAATCACGGCTATCAGAATTAGAATAAAGGGTATAATCAAAGGCCAAACAACAACAGACAATGGAACACAGGGCCCAATAATGGGGGAGTTTCTCATAACTATCAAGCGAATGAGGAGAGGGCACATGTTGCAAACATGGATGACTTCAACTTCATGACCAATTGGTGCAGGCTGCATGATACTGTAACCCATTCTGAGGTGAACTGCCCTCAGATGGAGAAAGTTGTCAAGATGGCACACGAAGATTCCCACACCTTCCAGGGGAATTCAAACAAAGGAGGTGATTCAATAGAAACAACAATGACTTATGACCTTTTTGAAGAGGAACCTTCATTCCCAAGGCAAGAAGAGAATGAACCAGAGGAGGATTCATATGATGCCCAAGCTTTTCAGACAAAGGGAGGACACTTCCTGAGAAATCAAAGTAAGGGTCCATTCACTACATTGGCACCTCCTAATCACATGGTGCCTCCAAATCAAGGTGCTGATAATAATCCTCCTCCACCACAAGGCCCGCCTGACTCCCATAACAAGGGTAATTCCTTTGGTGTTTTCAAAGGTAGTGTGAGTTGTAATGCATAATTTGACATTGTTTTTGAGATGCAGAAACATAAAAGTTCTTTGTCATATTTTTACATTCTAAAGTGGTGCCTTGCTCAAAGGGAAATACTGCTAAAAGCTTTGGAGCAAGCTGAAAATTCAAAGGGAAAGAACAAGGTGGCACCTACTGGGGACGTGAATGCATCCTTATACAAAAACATGGTAGGTACTCCATTTCTTTCAAGTTTAAGAATAAGTGGGAAGAACCTTCAAAACTATCTGTTAGATTCAGGAGCTTCTGGCAATGTTATGCCATTTTCTGTATGCAAGAAGTTGGGATTGGACCCCATTCAGACAAATAAGAAGGTCATTCAACTTGACAAAATGGAGGTTAATGTGGTGGGGGAATTAAGAAACATACATGTTCAGGTAGGATCTGACCCCGGGATCGTAACAAACATAGGCATCCAAGTGGCAAACATTCCTGAGACCTATGGTATGCTGCTGAGCAGAGATTTGATGAAAAGTCTAGGGGGATACCTCTCCCTTGACTTTTCACATATGTGGCTGCCATGGAGAGGGATTCCTACACAGATTAGGATTGAGAGTGAGCCTCGCCTCAAGCATATCATTATCAAATATGATTGCCACAATGAGGTATCCTAATTTGAAACTGGGATAGGTGTATATAAAAGAGATGAAATTTTAACCTTCTCTGTTCTTGATCCTAAAGAGCTGCCAATAAAAAATCCCCCTGATCTTATGATTGACGAAAATCAGCAGGCATTAGTCAGAAAACTGTAGCAAGACCAATTGGTCTTAGGGGAAGATACCGATCTGCAGAGTCTGCTACTCCCTAATTGGTGCAGGGTACATTATCAAAATCATTTTGAATTAACGTACCAACCCTGCATTGACATTTTAAAACACGTTGCCCAAGCTGAGGAAGCAAGCTTAAGTTATCCTAAGACCATTGCAGACTGCTTCTCATTCAAGCCAAGGAAGCAATAATGCTAACCAGAGATAGGATACCTTCAAAGGAGGTTCCTTCCCAAAGTGAATCTACCTCAGCCACATGTCCAAATCAGCATATTGATGAGGGGCAACCCCAAGGTTTGTTTGACACCCCTGCACTCACAAATATACTAGAACCTAAGGAGTTAACCAAAGAAGCAAGTGACTGTCAGAAGGATAGCCATAGGTCAGATGATACAACTGAGGTAGAATCAGAAAGTATACCTAAAGAGATTACAGAGCATCCTTTCCTTATGTCTGATGCAAAAGATCAAGGAGCCCCACCTCTAGTTAATCCTATCCAAATACCTACAAAAACTGCAAAAGGATTAACCCCTGCTTATGATCAGTTGTGGACCCTTACCTTTGATGGATCCAAGTCCAAAACCAGCTGTGGTGTTGGAATTGTATTAACCAGCCTGAAAGGGAAGGTTTTCTTTGCTTCTTATAGGTTGCAATTTGAATGCACTAACAATGTAGCTGAATATGAAGCCCTAGCTCGAGGACTGATGTTTGTACACAAGAAGAAGGTTGTTGCCTTGGTGGTCAAAGGAGATTCAGAGATAGTTATCAAGCAAGTGCACAGCCAATACACATGTCACAACAGAAGATTGGCAGCATATAGAAATCGAGTATGGAACCTGATTGAGGACTTCGATGCTTTTGGGATTAGCTTAATCCCTAGAGAAGAAAATTAGGTACTTGATTCATTGGATGTTGCTACAAGCACCTTGGAACCTATGCAAGGCTCCAAGTTTAAAAGATTCTCAGTGGAACTGATGTCCACCCCAGTTGTTCTTGACAATATCAAGAATTTATAGGTTTTTAATGATGATCGACATATTTTGGCTTTCATAGCAAGCTCAGATGTTTTTGAAGGGAAAATTATTGATGACTCCAACAGAGATCAAGGGGATTGGAACCCTAAAGAATGTGATACAAAAGGAGTACTTAATCTAAAAGGTAATAACATTCCTAAGGGAATGGTGGATTTGGAAAGAATTTTTGATTCAGACTCGAGGGCTCAAGAAAAGATACCAGCTGAAGACAAAGGAGGCAAATATGAAATGGTTAACCTAGCTGATTCGGGTCCTGAAAGGAATGTCTACATAGGGAAAGCCTACCCTGAAGCAATTAGAGAAGACATACTGAGGGCACTTAAGAAAGATATTGCTGCAATTTCCTGGGGGTATGAAGACCTCCAGAAATTTGATGCTTCTGTTATGACTCACAATATCCCCTTGAAGCCCGAGGCTAAACCCTTCTGACAGAAGCAGCGCCCTATCAACGCCATGATTGAGCCATTGATTTATAAAGAAGTTCAAAATTTGTTGTCTGCAAGGATAATCTTCCCTGTGCGCCATTCAATGTGGGTGGCTAACTTAGTTCCAGTCCGTAAGAAGAACGAGGAGATTAGGCTATGTGTCGACTTCAGAAACCTGAATAGAGCTTCAGAAAAGGATAACTACCCGCTTCCTTCTCTGGATGAAGTCTTGCAGACTGTCAATGGATCCCAGATGATGTCATTCTTGGACGGTTACTCTAGATACAATTAGGTTATGGTCAACTTTGAAGACAGGATGAAGACGACTTTCACTACCAAGTGGGGGATGTTTGCATATAGAAGGATGCCATTCAGCCTAATAAATGCTGGAGCAACTTTCCAGAGTGCCATGGACATAGCTTTCAAGGATCTAATTGGAAAATGCATTATTGTTTACATAGATGACCTGACAGTGTTCTCCAAGGATCGACTGAACCATGCTACCAATTTAGCCAAGGTTCTCCAGAGGTGTATCCAGTATGGTGTCTCCCTAAATCCCAACAAGTGTGTGTTCAGAGTCTCTGAAGGAAAGCTCTTGGGACATATAATTTCAGAAATGGGAATATCAATCGATCCAAACTGAGTTGAGTCCATTATGAAGATCACCCAACCAAGAAGCAAGAAAGAAATGAATTATTTCTTTGATAAAATCAACTTCGTGAGGAAGTTCATCACGGGCTTTGTAGAGATTGTAAAGCCTCTGAATGAAATGATGAAGAAGGATGCCAAGATAGAGTGGACGGATGAGGAAAAGGATGCATTCTCACAAGTCATGTGATCCATCTCGGAAGTTCCCATTCTCACCAGCCCTAACTACTCGAGATTGTTTTATATCTATTCTTTCACCTCTGAACACTCATCTGCAATTGTATTAACTCAATGAGGAGAAGATTCAGAGGAGAGGCCGATTGCTTTCATGAGTTCTCCCTTCAAGAACACAGAAATTAGGTACCCACCCTTGGAGAAGTAAGCTTTTGCTCTAGTCCGAGCTGTCAAGAAGTTCAGGCACTATATTCTCTAGAGCCATATCATTGTTGTAGTTCCTGACACAGCTATAAAGTCTCTACTTATGCAGAGCGAGCTGGGAGAAAGAAGAGGAAAGTGGATGGCTATCTTACAAGAGTTCGATCTAGAGATACATCCTATAAGACTCGTCTGAGGTACTAGTTTTTCTGAATCCATGGTGAACACTAGCAATAACATCATTTGTCAGCACTACATGACCCAGTCTTTCTCTAACGACCCCTGGTATGCTGATATCATTTGTTTTATGCTCAACAATCGATGTCCAGAAGAAATGAATGCCACTCAAAGGAGAGCCCTAAGACTGAAGAGTTCTCATTATATTTTCAAAGGAGGGTTGCTATACAGGAGGAATTTTGAAGGACTATACCTAAGATGCCTTGATCAACAAGAGGCTAAATGGGTGATCTCTGAGTTTCATGGGAAATATGGCACAAGTCATGGTTCTGCAGATTCACTGGCACACCAGATCCTTAGGTCTGGTTATTATTGGCCCTGTGTATTCAAGGATTCCCATTAGCATGTGAGAACATGTCACATATGTCATATTTCTGCACCAAGGGAACGTCATTCAGCTATGCCACTGCAACCCGTCTACGAGGTAAGACCCTTTGCCCAATGGGAATTTGATTTCATTGGGGTTATTAACCCAAACTCTACTGTAGGACACAAGTTTATCCTGATTGCTACTGACTACTACACAAGATGGATAGAGGCTATACCCTACAAAAATAGCACAATAGAGGTAGTGATCAAGTTCCTCACCGAGTGCATCACTACAAGGTTTGGGGTACCCTTCGCTCTGGTATGTGACAATGGCTCTACGTTTTCTTCTGCTGAGTTTATTTCCTGGGCATATGATCACAATATTGTCTTGAAGTATTCATCAAATTATTACCCACAAGGCAATGGAGTTGCAGAGTTAACCAATAAGAACCTTTTAGGGGTAATTAAGAAACTGTTAGAGCATAACCCTAGAGACTGGCATACCCAGTTGAGATTTGCATTATGGGAAGATAGGACTAGGATTAAGGCTGCTTTAAATACCTCACCATTCAAGCTGGTATATGGCCAAGAGCCTGTCTTTCCCATCCATCTACAAATACCTATCCTTGAGTTCATGGAGAAATTTTACTCTACGGACAATAGGATAGAAGTCAGATTAGCTACTTTGTTGAAGTTAGAAGAGTAGAGAGATGCCGCATTGCAACAATTATTTAGGCACCAGGCTGTTGTCAAACGTTGGTTTGACAAAAGAGCCAAAATCAAGGCTTTTAGGATATCAGACCTAGTGCTATTATGGGACAAAGCCAGTGAAAAGAAGGGCAGTCACTAGAAATTTGACAAACTCTGGCTAGGTCCTTATCAAATTGCTGAGATCCTAGGGGAAAATGCTTTCAGACTGAGTAGCCTAACTGGAGAACCTATTCCTTTGCCTGTCAATGGGCAATTTCTCAAGCACTATTTTGAGTCATGAAGACTATTGATTTCTATTCTGAATGTAAATAATTTATTGGTCTCCTATTTGTAAATAATTTGCATTTATGTAAATATGTTCTGTGCTTCGGTGTGTAAGTAATTCTTTCCTTTATGTGAATAATCCGCTGCTCTTTGTGTAAGTAATTCACTCTTTGTTTGTAAATAGTTTGTTGTTTATTTTATTTTCTTTCCTTCTATTTTTTTGAGTTTTCTTTACTCTTTTGTTTTCTGTTTGTTTTGTTCTTTGGGGTTGATCTATCCTTTCCATTGGAAGCTGTGGGTTGTTATCTGAAGCATACTTTGGTCATTAGGAGAGAAGTGGTTTAAATATTTTCAGGTTTTCTTATTGGATGATTTTGTCCTCAATTCATTATTTCATGCTTGTTATCAATAAGAGTTGTGGAAAGTTTTGAAAACAAGGTGCCAAGTAAGTAACCTTCATCATGCCCCCCTGAATCTGTCATGAATCATTAAGATCATCTCCTCTTGTAATGGTATATTTGTCCTAGGACTATGGTGTTGTAAGATTTGAGTGAAAAATCTAATCTCCCAAGTGCTGTTACGAGGTCCATAGTAGTTTTCAACCCAGATCAGATGTTGAACCATCTGACATATTGAAAAAAAAAAGAGAATTAAATGAAATATTTGAAACTTCAAGAGAAAACAGAAAAAATAGAAAATAGAAAAAGGGGATTCAATATCAATGGGTGATTCTAGTATCTCTACCGGGGCTATGGACGCTTGACTGGCAGTAGAGCAATGCTGTGAGGAAACTAAAGGTATCTCCGTCGGGGCTATGGATTCCTGACTGGCAGCGGAGCAATGCCCAAGATATCATTGCACGACAACTAAAAGGAATCAACTCATGCAGCTCAAACCTTGCAAATTATTATTCCAAAGATGAAGACAACTTTATGAAAGGATGATGCACTATCAAGCACACACATAGATTCAGGGGGTAGCCATTGATTAACTTACATTTGAGATTCTAGCTCTACCTTGTTTGTTATAACTAACCCAACTGGAGTTGTGATGTTCATGAACTAGGAGTTCTGGGTAGCTGAATCCTTCAGATTCATGAAAATGGTTAAACCATTTTCCCAGTCGAGCCGCCATTTGTTATGCCTTGCATAACCACCCCACTTTGATCTGGATCAAAATGGGTCCCTCTTTCTTTTGCTTTTGTTGTTTTTGTTTATGTGCTTTGCTCTTGGGGGTTCTTTTGTATTTTGCATGGGTTTGTCTACTGGTTTAATTAAATTTAGGTTTTTTCCCTACATGCATTGGTTTTATTCTTGCTAAGTACCGAATCACACTATCTTAGACAATGGAGTATTGCATTTTGATATATCTTATGTGCTTCTGGGGGCTAATGCAGACCTTTCTTTTGCAGGATTAGATCCTACACATGGTGATATTTGCTAGGGGAGCTCAGTTGGAAGGCATCCCTCAATCCAGTTGGTCCTAAAAACCAGTTAAGGAAAAAGTTGGCAAGACCCCAGAGATGTCACAACGAGCGAAATTCATGTGCAGTCAACTATCGGCATGACATCAATCAAAGTCCCGGTGACTAGGAGCTTCCCATCGGCATGGAATTTTCTTTCAGAGAAAGATCTCGGTGAGATCCTTATGTCCCATCGACCGGTGGCAAAGGGGGATAAACTGTTGGCAGGATGTTTTCTCTTCGCCAAGAAGTCTTGAGAATTCATCAAGTCTCACCGACTACCACACAGCGAGCAAACACTTCGGCAGGAGTCATATTCTTCGGCATATAGTCCTGGCGAAATCTTCGGGTCTTGCTGACTGGTGGTAAAGATTCCACATCAAGGAAAAATATTTTCTTCGGTGAGATGTCTCAGTGAACCCCCGATGTCTTACCGCCTGCCAAAAGGGTGTAGCCTTTGGCAAGACTCAACTGCATTGGGATAGCCTCTCACCGAGCGGCTCCGATCACACCGACATGCCACGAAGGGATTTCATTGGTAGTCTTCGGTGAGATAATTAATAAGTCTCAGCAACCAAAGAATGAACATGTGGAAGCTTTCACCGAGACATGAGGTTTCTATAGGACATCTCCCCGACAAGAGAATGCTACGGTGACGCATGTGAAATGAAAGAAAGAATACATGTCGGTATGACTACAAAAAGGTCTCCCCGACTGAGGGAACTCCCACCAAAGAAGATGAACTCAGGGAGAAAGGGGGCTTCACCATGAGGTCACAGCGACAAACGATAGTCTCCCCAACATGAAAACTGAGCTCGCCAAAGGATTCAGAGTTTCGCCAAGATGTCTCACCGACTATCTAATGTCATGCTGATGGTCAACTGATAAAATCGATAATCACATCGGGGAGACACAATGAGTTTCTCACCGATATGCGATGTTGTTCGAACCACCTTTGACCACCTATGGGGCTCATGTGGCATATGATCATCCAATCAGAGGAAACTAAGGGGGTGTCTCATTTACCAATTGACCACTCCTTTGTAAGAAGACCGACGAAATGCAAACCAAATGGACTCCTTCTGAGGGCCGATGATGATGGATTGGCTCAAACGGTGCAAATATCTAAAGAGGCTTGATGTTGTTCCCAAAGACCAGTTGATGTATAGAAAGGTCCAAGATGTGAAGGAGGCCGAAGGAAACTATGACTCACAAAGACAATTGTGGTGAATACTGGCAAGAGGGTAGACCAGTCTTAATGGAGATATTCTAAGCATTCAAGGTAGCCTAGATGGAGTTCGAAGGTGGACACGGAGACAGGAGAGTAAATTTTGTAGCTACAAAAAGATCTAAAGGATTCTTCTGAGGTCAAGCCATCACTGACCTAGATAGCAGGGCTTGGCATTGAATGCAACATTGACCCTCTTCAGAAAGATCTGAGAGCTGACTCTTTTGGAAGTAGATATTTTGTAAACCCTAGCGCAAGGGACAGCGCATTCTTTTGGTACACACTCTGTATAAAATTGTATTCTTGCCTCTTTGTAAAGGTTAGAACTTCTAAGGTAGAAACTTTTGGAAAAAGAACTTTTAGAGAGAAATAATGCAAAAAGAAGCAACAGACAGTTAGGATTAGAGAACTTTTAGACTGAGAACTTTTGAGAGTTAGAACTGTTAGAACAGATAGTCAGAAGGAGATAGAGTTGCATCTTGATTTTTAGTAATGAAAGCTTCTTTTGTCTTCTTGTCTAGTAGTAAAATTCAGTACAGACTGTAATGTATTTTCAAGTTCTCTTAGTGTAGTTGGAAACAATCTGGAGACACAGATTCTCTGTACACTGGTGATTGTGCCAGCTTTGTAAATATTGCTTATCTATTTAACTAACAATAGAAACAATCAGAGTTTAATCTACTTCATGTTGTGTTCCAGAATGATATTTGTCTTAAATTGATTATTTGATTTGTGAAGTCTCCAAGGAATCAAATGTTATTTGTGTTTTATTTAAATGGTAACTAGAAATTTGTTATTCAAATTAGCAATGTGAATGAAAGAGGTTGTGTGTCAATCACAAGTTTACTTTATTTTGCAGTTTTAGTTTATAAATTCCTTGAAGTTAACAAGTCTAGTTAAGTTTGGATGAACTATTGTGCGTTTCTGTTTCAAAAACCCTAATCTATCCTTTTATATTTCTTTAAAACCCCTTGTTAGAATAGGTTTAAGTTCATGTTTGATCTTAGAACAATCCAGAAGCTCATACCAATAGGCCCCTTGAATATTACTGTTGCATTGACCACTGAGTAACATCAGCACAGTTGAGACCCAACTACAAAGACCTTGGGAGCTAGGGCATCCATGTGTTACCTTTCTCTTTCAGGAGAAGCAGAGTAGCAATATTCTGCTTGCATTGTTGTGGTGCCAAAATCACCATCAATAAAACCCTATTAGGGGAAAAACCATAGTGGATGGCCAATCCACAATATGATTTGAGTATACTCAAAAGGAAGATTACAATGTGGGAATGCACTTTCATTCAGGCGCACTGCCTAGAGCTCACTACTCAAAATAGAAAGGCACACTTCCTTACAAAGATTTGGATTAGATCCAAAAGAATGTCAAACTAAGAGAGTAGCATCTTCATTTACTTGATTGTAGTTCTGGTTAGGCTCAGTAGTCAATCTTCTGTCCTTCTGATTGATTCTGCACTTTTTCTCTGCTCTGCTATAACTCGCATCACAAAATATTTAATGCACAAGTGAAACTATGCATAATCTCTCAATCACCCTTCTAATATTTGCAACACACATTGAAACACATTATCCACACACCAAAATGATATAATTGATCATTTATATATATATATCTGCAACTAAGAATTCAATCTCAAGTCAACTTCAATAAAACTTAAAAATATTTACAGATGACGGCTCAAATCATGAATAATATTCAATGTGCATCCACAATGGTTGGTCACAACTTAGCTCAAACCAAAATCAAAATGCTCAAACACAAAAACATTTGAGTAAACACTCCTTGAATATCCATGACACGTTTTATCAATTGGGTCAGCCACCAAACACTAATGAACCCAAAGATATCCAACTAGATCTCCAGACTTGCACACAACTTGATACGAGGCACTAATATTTTTGGATAACACAAGACATACATTGATCAACCTCCCATGAGATCAAAAACTTAAAATAACAACATAAAATTTGCATGTGAATTGATGAACATAAAACTATCGAATGCTCTATTCTTCCTTGACTGTTTTCAATCTGTCTGCCAGTATGAGCAAATGATGACATGTGGATCCAATCACCGACTAGGGTTGCCATCAATGACAACACTAGAAAACATTTGCAGTGTCTCTTGCCAATAGTGTCTGATAATTTGTTGTTTCATATTACAGAGTGTATTACAGCCAGAGAGGTGTAGGATAAGCTTGTTGAGTTGTATGGAAAGGTCAATTAGTTCAGGATCTTGCAGCTCAAAGCCAATCTCACTTCTCTCTCTCTAGATACCTTTCCCACTATTCAGGACTTCCTTGCACAGTTCAATTTTATTTTGTCATAGTTGAAAGGATGTGGTCATGTGAAGACAGATAAAGAGTGTATCTTCTTGATCATGTCTAAGCTATGTGGTGCATTTTCATTATTTGCTTCAACCTTCTATTCTACCATGGACGCTATGGGAAATGATTATTATATTCCTTCTTTTGAGATGTTATGTGATCAATTGGATCAAGAGCAAGCCAAGTTGATCCAAATAGATGCTCTTCCTAAGAGTCATGCCTTGATTGCTCAATCTTCCAAGGGAAAGGGTAAGAATCAGAAGAAGCCTAAGACAGATTCTCCTCAAGGTGGTGAGAATCCCTCCAAGCTTGAGGAGAAGAATGATCATAATATTGCACCTCCTCCTTCTAACTCGGGAGAATTATCTTCCAAGTCCAAGAAGAAGGAAAATTGTTCTTTTTGTGGAAAGTTGGGGCATAATGATGCACATTGTTTTGTGAGGCTCACAGCATTGGAGGAAGCTATGAAGAAGCACAACATTTCCTTGTTGAATCCTTCTTCCTTGGGAAAAGGCCAAGCCCTTGCAGCAAGAGGTTTGTCCTCTACCCATGACGGTTGGATTCTTGATTCTAGTGCCTCACATCACATGACTCATTATGCGGATCTTCTTGATTCTCTCTCTGATAGTCATACTACTCACATTGCAGTTAGAGACACTTCTCATATTCCTATTCTACGGACAAACTAAGTTCAGATGCAAGATGTTTGCACTGATGATGTTCTTCTTGTTCCCGATATTTCACATAATCTTCTCTCCATTTATCAAATTTATCAGCATGGTGATGGAAGGCTTGTTGAGTTCTCTCCTAGTTCAATGTGACCATTCAAGAGTTGGAGAATTCTGAGAAGGTTGTTGCTATTGGAGTAGTTGATCATAGAGCTCACTTGTATAAGTTTGATGGATTTGAGCCTTCATCAGGATCATCCTTTATTGCTCATGCAAATTTTGTGAGTAAGTTGTGGCATGAGCAGTTTGGGCACTTGAATTATAGATATCTCCAACAAATGAGCACACATAACTTGGTGATTGGTCTGCCTCAAATATCTTGTTCTGATGGGGTTTTCCCATGTTGTGTACTTGGGAAACATCATTGAGATCCATTTCCAAAAGGTATGGCCACATGTGCTTTGGTGTATAGTGATCTTATGTTATTTCCCACTCCATTTTCGGGGGCCAAGTATGTGCTTACCTTCATTGATGACTTTTCTCACCACACTTGGGTGTACTTTTTGAAGTACAAGGATGAGGTTCTTCACTTCTTCGTGACATTCCTTGCATTCATGGAGAGGTAGTCAAGAAATTCCCTTTAGAAGATTTGCATAGGTAATGGGAGGGAGTATGTCAACTGGGCATTTCAGGATTTTTGCAGTGCTTGAGGTATTCTTCACCAGCACACAATTCCATACACTCCACAGTAGAATGGTGTGGCTGAGCGAAAGAACAAAACCTTATAGAAGAACAAAACCTTATGGTAGATGACCAATTGCATGATGTATTCTAGGCCCATGGCTCCTACTTTTTGAGTAGAGGTTGTCAATTGTTCCAACTACATTCAAAATCGTATTCCTGACAAGGTAGTGCAGAACATGACTCTCGAGAAGGAATGGTCTCATTTCAATCCTAAGGTATCCTACTTCATATTATTTGGCAGTGATGCATGGACATTCATTCCAGCAGGGACGCGGAAAGCAATGGAGAAGAAGATTTAGTGGTTCATCTTTGTTAGCTACTGTGAGGATGTGAAGGGATATCAATTGTTTGATCCCATCACCTGAGAGGTAAATTTTCATCATGATGTTCATTTTGATGAGTCATTCATTTCGAAGGATTCTCCATCACAAGCCTCTACCTCCCTTCTTCCCAGTTCTTCTTCAGAGGATGTTTTGTTTCCTATTGTTGATGATGATGTTGTTGATGCTCCTAATGATGGTATTGATATTTTTGTTGACATAACTCCATCTTCTCCTAAGCCTACACCCACACAACCTCTTTGGGCTCGCACTATTCTTAAGGAGGTTGGTTCACATCTGGGTGATCCCAACACTTCTTAATGCACTTGTTCTCAGACTTCAGGTATTAGTCTTTTGAGTCATGTAGTTTCTACTGATCCTCAGAAGTTCTCATATGCTTCAGGTGTTCTAGAGTGGGATAGTGCTATGGCTGAGGAATATTCTTCTTTGATGAAGAATCATACTTGGGATCTTGTTCCTTTTCCTAAGGGAAGAAAGTTGGCTCAGTGCAAGTGGGTGTACCGTACCAAGTTTTTAGTTGATGGTTCTATTGACATGTACAAGGCTCGTCTTGTGCCAAAGGGGTTTTCTCAGGTTGAGGGCATTGACTATTTAGAGACCTTTGCTCCTATTGCCAAGATGGATTCCATTCATCTTGTACTTTCTATTACTACATCTCAAGGTTGCTCAGTGTATCAAATGGATGTGAAGAGAGCTTTCCTGCATGGTAATCTTTAGGAGGAGATCTATATGGAGTAGCCACTAGGCTTTGTGGAGGACCCTTCACTTGATTGTAGGCTTTTACGTTCATTATATGGTCTTAGACAAACCCCTCGGGCTTGGTATGAGAAGATGGATAGTATTTTACTTGCTTCTAAATTCACTAGATGTCACTCTAACCCTATAGTTTACATTCAGAGGCATGGGGGGGTCTTCTCATTCTTGTTCTCTATGTGGATGACTTTATTCTCATTGGGAGTTCTCCTTCCATTATTGAGGATACTCAAAGAGCTTTGATGGAGTGGTTTCATATGAAAAACCTTGCTCTATTTCATTTCTTCCTTGGTCTTCAGATTCATCAGCCTTTTGTAGGTATTTCTATTTTCCAGTAGAAGTATGCTCTTGATTTTATTCAGAGATTTGGGATGGATGATTGCAAGCCACCCCCTACTCCTTTTCAGTCATGTTTTTTTTTTCTTCTGGAGTTGTTGTACTCTACTAGTGGATGCTACCTTGTATTGGCAATTGGTTGGAAGCCTTTTGTACTTGACACATAGTCATCCTAATATTTCCTTAGTAGTTGGTCTTGTCTCTCATTTCTCTCAAGATCCTAATGAGAGTCACTAGAAGGCAACCAAATGCATTATGTTGTACATTTAGGGTACTACATAGTTTGGTATTCATTGCACATCAGGTGCTAATCAGATAATTGTGGGCTTCACTGACTCAAATTGGGCTGGTAATGTTGATGATTGGAAGTCTACTTTTGGCTTTGTCTTTTGTCTTGGTTATGGTCTGATTCCATGGTCTTGTAAGAAGCAAACTGCTACTGCATTATCATTAATTGAGACTGAACCGAAGCACTGTTTTGGCTAGTTAGGAAGTTTAGTGGCTTCAATAGTTGATGGCTAAGTTTGGCTTTGCTGTTGATCATCCCACTACTCTTTGGTGTGATAATCAAAGTGCCATACATATTTTTCATAACCTAGTGGATTATTAGCGCACAAATAATATTTATATCCACATACATTTCATTTGATAGCTCATTCAAGAGGGTGTTATGAGTTTGGAGTATTTTCCTATGGAGTAGCAGGATGCAAACATGTTCACTAAACCTTTGGCATCTCCTCACTATCTTTTGTTGAGATCAATGCTTGGGGTGAAGGAAGTTGTCCTTGGGTGGTCTTGATGAGTCCTTTCTCTCTTTTTTTTCTCTCTTTTGGATAGGGGTTTTTTCCCACATGTTTTTTTCATTTTCTCTAGTTGTGAGATATCTTTTGTTTTGCATTGTAGTTGTGCATGGGTACCTAACATGGCCTCGTTGTCGGGACCTATTTTTGCATCTCATTTTGCATTTTTTAGTTTTCCTAAGTTTCACTTAAGGGGGGTTAGCCTGAATATTATTCACCTTCTTAAGTTTACTTAGGCTTAATATTCCATTGGTTATTCCAGTACTTTCCCGTGTTGGGTAGTTTTCTCACCCGTCACCCATTTTCATGCCTTTATAAGGAGCTTTGTACATTATGTATTATCACATATTATCACATCTCAATGCATTCTATTTTACTCTTCGTGAAATAGCTTCTCCTATTGCTTCTCTCTTTTCATGAAGGTTTATTTTGGTGTGTAGTTGCTCCTAGGTGCTTCAACATTTAGGTTGACTTATTTAAATTTAAATTTTCAAGATTAAATTACTATCAAGGCCCAAATTTGAAAATGCATCTCCAAAATTAGAAACTGACAAAAAATGGGAAATTAAGTCTGTTGACTATTCTAGGGCACAATGCACTCTAGACTAGCCTTCTCACACTGACCAAAATTTACATTGGATTTTTTGAGTTGGCTAAAATTGGGACTTTTCCATGGTAAGGGCACTTGTTAGAGTTTGTTTCATGATGTTTAATTGATAAGGTGCTTTTAGGGTAGTATAGACATATTATCCTCGGTTGATAGGAAAATTTAGGGCTAAAGAATGTCTAAATTCATTGATGTGAAAGGTCACTAAAGGGTAAGTGCACCAAGATGGTTCCCAAAAAGGGGACTTAAGTGGCCACTTTTTTTTTTAAATCAAGAAATATTGACCTTGGACATGAAATTGAGGATAGTTACACTCAAAATTTTGAGATGGAACAAAAACAAGGATCAAAGTGCTTTGAGTCTACTTTCTAAACTAATTTATTTTGAAAATGGTTGATATTAAGGGGTTCAAATGAGGGAAGTACACAAATTGGTGTTTTTTTGTCAGAAAAACATAACATAGCAACTCTTGTATGACCCTTGTACAGTGAATTTTTTTTAGTGTTTTTAAAATAGCTACGGCCAGAAGTTAGCTAACAGTATGTAGTTGATGCACGATTTTTATGATAATTTTTTAATGAATATTTGATTTTATACTAATTTTCAAAGTGGACACTTCCTAAAAAATAGAATTTTGGCCGTGCTACCCCTACAAATTTTGGAAACTAATTGAAATATTTTTAGTTTTATTTTAAAATTTGTAGAATGGGGTCTAGTTTCTAAAAATGTAATTTATTTGAAATTTTGATGAACATTTAATTTATAACAAAAAAAACACCAAAAACTGCTTTTTGCCAAAAAAGAGACATACAACCAAAAAAAATTATTGATGAAAGGCTTAAGATTGTCAAAAAGTGAAAAATATTACATTGTTGGATAGCTAAGAGAGAACCAAACATTACCCAAATGTTTGATTTTTTTGATATTGAACCATGTACAATCCTAATGATGAGCACAAACCCGATTATGTGAAATATTGTAGAATTTGCAAAAACATGTCTCTAGTTGTTGGGAATTCCCTCCAAGCCTTTGTATTGGTATTCCAAGGAAAATACCAATCCCAAGGCTTGGGTATCTTCAAAGCAAGATATAATGTGTGTGCGTTATATCTTAGTTTTTACATGGCTTTTGTGTTTT
>VDFB02029961.1:0-22450 GCA_007258455.2 Sequoia sempervirens | reverse complement strand
CGTAATTTTAAAACCTAAATATGCTCATTAGGATATTGACCGTAATTTTCATTTAAATAAACATACTCTAAAACCTTGGTCGAAACTTTATTTTGAGGCTGCAGCTCGTCAAATTGGAGAAGTGAAAGTCAATATATGGACAAAATAATCTCGTGAAGCTCAAATAAGAAAACGCCAACTTAATTTTAATAAATACATAATTATCAGCTTCTCTGTGATATTTAGAACCTCTCAGTTCCCTCATTTTTTGCTGGTTATAACTTTGTTCTTCGATGAATGAGTTACTGAGGGAAATGAAGAGGGCCAACACAGGGGAGCTCAAGCAAGAGGGCAATGAAATTTCCTTTCAGATTCAACATTCTTCTCCCACTGTAACTATTTTCCCTCTCGATAGACTTTGCAGTGTATATTTTTACTTTCTTTCTTGGGTTAGTTAACCTTTAATGTTGTTTATGCAGCTCACAGACGGATTGGAACAACCCAGTCTCAATTGCAGTGGCCCTAACGATGAAGACATAAAACTGTAAGCTTTTTCGTTTCTCTATATTCCTTTTTGTTTTGGCCTATGAATTATAAGATTCAGCTCAATCCCAAACAGTTGAAAAAATGAAAAAATAATGGGCTTAAGATCGCTTAAACCCTAGATAAAACCCAGAATATAATAGATTCGGGGCGGCGAATGATTGCCTCAGTACAGAAATTCTGTCGTGATTTTTCTAGCCTGAATTCAAATGTTTGTTGTTGAGTAAAATTTGAGCATTAAATATTTTCTAGCTGCAATTGGAAGTAATGAGGTTATGGTTGGTATTTTAAAGTTGGATAGGCGTGGTTTGACTTGGATTAATCAAGCCAACACTCGAATACTTCTCTTTGTCTACTGTTGTTGTACTTAGATCCGCAAAGTTCCAGTATACTCTTGAGCTTGGTTACGGGGTTGCTATCCAAGGGGTACAAAATGTGAACAATATATATGATATAAAGTGAAAAAGGTCCTTTGTTTCTGGCTAGGTCATGACCTAAAAAATGCCCTTCAACTTTTGTTTACATGTTTGGATGCATTATATCTGTTTGAATTGTCTGATGCAGATTTGAGAACACACTCTTAATTTCTACCTGTAGAGTGCGGTCACATCATCATCTTATTGAGATAGACTGTCATAAGGAAAGGAGAGGAAAGGAAAAGAGCTGAAGCCATTATACTCTTAAGAAATTATCTTTAATCCTTGTTCCTTGCCTTTGCAACTAAGGACGTATAGTTGTCTGCAATTAAATTGTGGCGGCTTATCTTGAGAATAGAAAATTTACAATCTCGTCTAGGAAGAACACCTGAAATACATATGTTCAGTCTTGTAGATGATAAACACAAGCTTCAAGCCAATCTACGCGGCTGTTCTTTCCTTAGGGAAATTATTCATTGCCTTTGTTTCAACGTTGTCTTATAGGATGTCCATGCCTATCTTGCCAAGCTATATCGACCATTGTTTATGCCCCATGTGAAGCTCTGTACCTTTTTAGAATTGACAAATTTCTATTGAGTTGCAGTTTACTCGTGTGACATTGGACCTGCAGAACATTAAAGAGGGAAATTGAAAGATATTTATATTTCACATAGGTGCAATAACAAACACTTATTTCCTGATAAGGAGGGTGCTAACCTTCGACATCAAATCCCCTGGTCTAATGGGCTCCTCCTCCTCCATGCAGGTTAAAATGCAACTTTGATAGCGTAGTTAAATGTAATCCATTCACTGCAGGTTGCAAAGGAGTCTTCACAGATGAAGAAGGCCATGTTATTCTGGTATACAGCTATGACTTTGATATCGCTACTAAAAATATGGCTGAAGCATTGGGTTCAAACTGTGCCACAAAAAAGCATGCTAAATATAGACTTCGGAGTTGATTCTCAGATTGTCATTAATATGGTGAATAATAAAAATACAAAGTCGGATGGTTCCCCGTCCTCTTTTAATATTTTATCCATTTTATTCCACTCATCCTGATTTATCTTGTCTAATATTTTTTTTCTTTATTGTTGCCAACCATTGATCTCTCTCTTCAAGGAGATCCTCCATTTTCAACTTCCACAACTCATAGTTAGGTCCATTGAAATTTTCAATATCCAATTAAGATGAGATGTAGCCATGGCTTTCACACAAATTTGCAAAACAAATTAGACCAAAACTCCCACTACAACTTAGAAAACCATCACACCACCACCCAAGAAATAAAGTTGGCCAAGATTTGATACCAAATGTTAGAAGTGAAGGAGAACATTTATAAATTCAATTATAAATTTGATTTTATCTCGTAGATAACCAAATGGAGATTGCAAGAAGTTAAATCAACAATACAAAGAATATGGAACAAAAGAAATAAACACATAACACAGTGTTTATGTGGAGAAACCCTTTCAGGAAAAGAACTCTACCAAGAAGAGAGGCCCAAGTTTGTAATATCTTTTGAAATAGACATTACATCCGATCCTTTCTTTCACCTCGTTTATCTTCAATCTTTCGCACTTGCAAATAGTGTTTTCACTCTTTACGCAACATACATATTCCTACCTCCCTAAGCACCTCTTATATAGTTTTTAACCCCCTAAATGAGGTGTCCAAGTTGGTTTCAAATCCCAACACCTCACCTTGGAATTCTTCAAGCATGCCTAACATAGGCCAATGTAGCTTGCAACCAAATTGCTAACCTCCCACGTTTGGGTGCCTATTTTGTTGTTAGTTCTAAGGTTAGTATTGTCTTTTTCCACAAGATGTTAAAGGCTTACAAATTTATAATAGCCATTCCAAAATTGATTACAAGTGTCCAAACAACCACATGGGATGTTGGGCACCCAAAACCACTCTAACCTCCAAGATGCTTTATCCGGTAAATAGTAACTACTTGTTAGTAAATAATTAATTGACTCTTAGTAAAAATTAATTATTGTACCAATAAAACCTTGCTGGTAAAAAATAACTACTAAATTGATGGTGAATCCCTCATCCCTTATGAATGGTTTATACTTTACAAACAATATTAGGAGTGATTAAATACATGGGATTTACAAGGTTGATGGCACCTTAATCCTAACAGGATAGTTGTCGTATGAATCAAGTTGTTAAGTGGTTTGGGTACTAGAAAATGCATCAATACCATATACAGAGTTCAAAGTTCATGAGGATGTTGACAACATGAGAATTGCAATAGCATTTGACTGACACAAATTCTGGGAAGCACAAAAGGTCTTTGCTATTTTCTCTTTTAAACAGGGTAGTATGGCTGGATATTCTTGTGGAAGACTACAACAAAGAGTGGCCAATGACAATTCTGGAAAATGATGAACATGTCAATCTGGAAAAACATGTGACTACTGTTTAGATAAACTCTACCTCTATGAAAGAACACTAGCTTGTCTGTCTCCTTATCTCGCAGCACCATTTTTTCTTAGAGACTGGGATGTTTTGTGTATAGAATTGGCAAAAACTATGTATGACAGGGTGGATTTTGTATAACTGTGTACTGATTTTAGGGCTTGGATGATAAATATGTCCCAATCAAACAATGTTTGTCCACCCTTTTGAATGAAAACTGTTTCACTTGGAGTTGTGTTTGCATTTAATACTGGGGGCAGGGGAATTCTGTAGCATGCTAATCAACATGGGTTCCCATAGGTGGCACTTCAAATCTATGGAGATTGGAAAGCATTGGCAAAATTAGAAAAGAGATGAGGGCTTAGGTTTGAGCCACTCTTGAAGATGCATTATAAATAAACTGAAATTTAAATAAAGACCCCTCCCTTTGGAACTAGGCAATCAATATTTTCGAATTAGTAAGAACAAATTAAAAATTGCAATGGCTAATTTTTAATTTCTTTTTCTTTGAAAGTGAATAAAATAATAGATAAGCAGTTCTATTCCACATTTCGTACATATGTTTTTCTCCTGATGATGGATCGCATGGTGTGATCCAAAATTCTTGTACAAAGTTTTCTCCAAAAGTCATTCATTAATGTCATGGGTTGTGAAATCGATAGATCTGAATATGATGTTGAAAAAGCATCTCTATGAACTACCGCACATTCATATCAATACAGAACTATGGATACTGATACTAGAAGACAGATAAGCCCTTTGGCAGGGGAATTCTGTAGCATGCTAATCAACATGGGTTTCCATAGGTGGCATTCAAATCTATGGAGATTGGAAAGCATTCGCAAAATTAGAAAAGGGATGAGGGCTTAGGTTTGAGCCACTCTTGAAGATGCATTATAAATAAACTGAAATTTAAATAAAGACCCCTCCCTTTGGAACTAGGCAATCAATATTTTCGAATTAATAAGAACAAATTAAAAGTTGTAATGGCTAATTTTTAATTTATTTTTCTTTGAAAGTGAATAAAATAATAGATAAGCAGTTCTATTCCACATTTCCTACATATGTTTTTATCCTGATGATGGATCGCATGGTGTGATCCAAAATTCTTGTACAAAGTTTTCTCCAAAAGTCATTCACTAATGTCATGGGTTGTGAAATCGATAGATCTGAATATGATGTTGAAAAAGCATCTCTATGAACTACCGCACATTCATATCAATACAGAACTATGGATACTGATACTAGAAGACAGATAAGCCCTTTGGCTAACAGCGATCAGGAGGTTGTGGTTCAAGCTTGATTCGGGTATGAGCCACAACTGTTCCACAACAAATTGTCTTGTTATATAAACGTTTTAGTTGAATTAGATTTGATAAAAACAATCTAGAGTGCTGCTTTGTGGTCTTTGAAAATTCCTTTGATGAAGTTGCAAGGTATGAGATATGGATGAGCTTAGGATGACTAAGCATCTTTACAGATTTATTAAGTTGCAGTTTTCCTTAATCTGTTGCAAGACGAAAGACAACGTACAAATTCAGGATGGACATATAAACTATAAGATAGTGTCTAGACATTAATTCATGGTCTTTTCTAGCCAGTTTGGATTCTAGTCCTCTAGTTCTTACTAAAGAAAAATTGAATAGATGTAGGCATCTACAGGTTGTGATGTTGCTCACAATAACGATTCAAAACTATTAGCGAATAGCAATACGTATTAACACAAATTAAGCTAATGAACTCTAGAAAAGGACCTCCAAATGCTTTTTGAAGTACATGGAGATAACGGTCAGTCCTTATAATGACTTTGGGAATTGAATTTGCAATCGAATTTAATCAGAACATTACTGAAAAGATTTTACTGATGGTGGAAGGTATAATTTAGCTTCAAATAGAAAGCCAAGATGTTGAGTTTTGGATATGGAAGATACCTTAGCCTTATTTATCATACAGGTACAAGTTTGAGGGGGAAGCATCTTCTTAGATTCCTCTTTTTGAACTTCATGTCCTCCTAGCAGAAGCAGTAATAATTTTTTTAAATTGCTGGAACAGCATTCAAAATCAACCTGAGAGAGATTTCTTGGTACAAAGCAAGCCAAAGTCACACACATCTCAAAAGCAGCTGGGTAAAGATTGCAGCAAATGGATAGGTGGATGTGAAATGGATACAAACTGTCCCGGTGTCAGAGAGTAACTAATGAATATGTCAAAATCAAATTTTCATAATAAAATACAAGACTCTCATCCTATGAAAAATAAGAGAAAAATGATGTACCATAAATAAGTCATGAATAACAAACTGAATACAAGCTATCTCAGCATGTCCACCCAAAATGGAAACTGAAATGTTGCTCAATGCTTACCTATTCCAATGTGGGTGGATATAAATATGTCAGATTGAGATGTGCATTTAACAAATTGGCATACAAACACTGTAGAAAGGACAGAAAAATACAATTTGGTAAATCTCACTGCATAACAGAATAATTACTTTAGGATGTAGTCGGCCGTAGTCATAGTTGGTTGTAGTGGGCCGAGAGTGTACTCGGTCGGCCGTGAGTCATAAGTAAATAAGACTTTACTTAATGTTAATATTTCATGTACTTGTTGTGTTATGTACTTGTCATGTTAGACTGTTAGTTAGTTGTCTCGAGAATTAAGTTCCCGACGAAACAATTAGTTGTAATGAAGGGACGCGATAGTCGGTTGTAGTGGGCCGAGAGTGTACTCAGTCGGCCGTGAGTCATAAGTAAAGAAGACTTTAGTTAATGTTAATATTTCATGTACTTGTTGTGTTATGTACTTGTCATGTTAGACCGTTAGTTAGTTGTCTCAAGAATTAAGTTCCCGACGAAACAATTAGTTGTAATGAAGGGACATGACAGTTGGTTTCTCAACCACCGCCCGCATACTATATGTACTTGAGTCTTGTAGTCAGGAAACATGATGGTTATGGTTATGATTGTTCATGCTGAAAACTGAAAAAGCTGATTTAGATCTATAAACTCAAAATCAAAGCTTCAGCATAACACCAATGAAGTCTTTCCTAAATAAACACATGCAAAAATGAAATACTACACTACGAAAAACATATGCATTCAAAAGGAAAAGTCACTCCATTGTTCTCCTATTCACCAAGATCTTGTATTACACATTTGATGCTCTCAAATTTTTACGAGTACAAATGCAGCAAGAAGCTATGATGAACGGAGGTAAGATTGGATGATTGAAATCAAATATGCTTTTTGGTGAGAAAAAAGAGGGCTTTTATAGATGTCCTCACGGGGTAGATTCAAGTTGCGGGAGAGATGTGGGATTAAAAGAGCATGAAATGGAGAAGATAATAATTATCCCATATTCTTTAATCAAATGAAATCAATAGGAATGAAAGAGATAAATGGGTGACTTTATGATATAATGAAGGTTTAGGAGTTTAGAATAAAGATGGATTTGTGAATTAATGAATGATTTAAATGGATTTATGTATTTAAATGATTTAATGAAATATGTAAATGGATGTGGATTAATGTGAATTGAATGCATGGATATTTTAATAATTATGCAAATGGAGTAATGTGAAATGGATAAATGATTGATTATGCAAATGGATAAATGCTTATAATATCTTAATGATTTTAAGCGAATTAATGAATGAATAGAAGAAAGTATTAAATGAATTAATTAAATAAATAATAATATCTAGTTAATTAATAGATGAAAAATAGGACGATTGTGAGGACAAATTTTGAGTGTCTACATTTTGCTCCTCTTTGAGACAATGCAGCTTGTCGCGTTGTTTCAAAGAAAAAAGATTGATTAACTGATACATGCCCCAAAGGCAGCTTGGTAAGGATGATGATAAGGATGATATACCCCCTCGAGAGATTGATTTATCAAGCTGTGATAAGATTAATCTCTCGATAGATCACGAGGAGAAAATTTGATAATTGATATTGCGTGAGTGATTAAGCGGAGATGCACATTTGATGAAAATGCACAATTGATAGGCGTAACTGAACAATTGATGGAAATGCTCAATATAGCTAGGTTGATAAGCTGATTAAGCTGATTGAGATTGATGCTAGCGCAAAACAATGATTGATTAATAGATTGAGAGATTAGGGAGCATTGGAGTCCCATGCTAAAAAGCAAGTTGACTGATTTGATATTTGGATTAAAAGACAAGCATCAGTTAGATAAACCGATTAATTACCCTTTGAGATAAGGAGCATGAAGAAAATGAAATGATGAAGTAAATGGACGGTGGAAGAAATGATGGATGAAAAGGGATACGAAGGAAAATGATGGTGATGAAGCTTCTTGTGCTTTATGGAGTGCTTTATCATCATAGAGCTTATTATGTCGCAAATTAGTATAAGCGTCTAGATAGCATGAACATCTAGACGACTTGAATACTGTTTGCGTTTTTATTTAGCAGCGAAGTATAAGTATCTAGGTATAAGGACCTTAGATGACCTAAATATTTATTGCATGGAAGACACTATCAGACAAGGAATGCTCTCATCCACACTAGACTCATATGTCCTTGATGATTTTAGACAATCGTGTCTTAAGACGAGTCATCCTATGAATAAGAAACAATCCACAAACAACAAACAAGTGAACATGCCCCATCCTCGCCTCTCTAGTCCAAGACATCCTCGAGAAGCTAAAAGACATGCCACCAAAGATAAAAATCATAAAATAATCAAAGATCAACAAACAAACAGGCATCACGCTTCGATGTAGAATTGATTCTTGTCACAGTTTATGTGTTCGGTTAGATTTGAAAGATGGATTGATAAGTATGTTGCAATGTCCGCTTGATTGTCAATCGTGGTGTGTTTTGATTTTGTTGGAGTTCAAAGCTGTGTGGTGATCTGGAAGTATCATTGCTTTGGGATTTTTGAAGTTATGTGATTTTTTTGGATTTACGGAATATTTGATTTTTTTGGATTTTTCAGAATATTTAGATTTTTTTTGGATTTTTTGAAGTTTTACGACAGAAAGAGATGAATTGCAAGCGAGTAGACAGACAAAGAGAATAGTTTCTTTGACCGCGAGATGCTGAGTATCCCAACCCATAGCTAAGGTTGAGGGAATGCCCCAGTGAGGGATAGGAACAACCTAATACGCATCGCGAAGCATTCAAGCAAGGGGAATGCCAAACAATTCACAAGCCATGGTGAGTGTGAAAAGGCTATTATGAAGTGGAGGGTGAATGGAAATGGGATGGAAAGATCAAGTGGAGCTCTAAAGGAAAGAGGAGCAAAGCCTCTACACATGGTACCGATTTCTCAGTTTTCACCATGGTACTTGCTCAAGGCGCCACCGAAGTGGTTTTCGCCATTGAACGAATTGATTTCTCTTTACTTTTCTTTTTCTTTTTTAAAATTTTTTCAAGACTTTTTTCCATTTTTTGTATTTTTTTAGGACTTTTTTCCTTTTTTTTGTATTTTTTTAGGAATTTTAGAAGAGTGTATTGTTTGAAGTACTTAGGTATAAAACTTGCGGATATGCATACTATTGATGGGATCACTAAGCAATTCACCTTTTGGAGTAGATAACTGGTATGCCCTTGATCCATACACAGCAGTGATAATGTATGGACCCAACCAGTTAGGCTTATATCTAAATGACCATGTCGGATGAAGAGATATGATTTGGATGAAAGGTGTGGAAGATGGATGCACAGGATGATTGATGTAGTGGGTGAAGGGGGAGTTAGGGCATGATTCCTAACGTGCACACTACATGGGCCATCAAGCTTCACACAAAAAGGAGTTTGGGCAACCAATGAGTTATAGTACCTGAAAGGGTCATTGTCAAAGGTCCATCGAAGAACATCACAAATGGAGGGATATGATGGATGCATGAATATGGATGGATGGAATAAAGTGTATGGAATAAGCGATAATGATAGACATTGGATCAACAAGCTCTTTTTTTGACTTTGTGCTTTGATAGATGCCCCTAGTGATTTTTGGTGGAGGGGCATAATTGGAGATCGACTTTTGCTTGCATTTGTCTTTGACTTTTATTTTTGATTTGTCTCATAGCTTTTTATTTTGGCTAGGGGACTTGTCTTGATCTTCTTTTGTTTTTGATTTGTCCAATAGCTTTTTTATTTTGGCTAAAGGACTTTTCTTGACTTTTCTTGATCTTTCTTTCTTTGTATGCTTTCTTTAGATTATGGATCTCCATTTGAAAAAGGCACTTTTACCTTTGATTCTTGAATTACATCCTTTTTATTTTCTTTGCATGATACTTGTTGATCCATGTCTATGAGGTGGATGGATGTGAGTGAGATGGACGAGATAGATGAAGTGGTGAGAATGTGTGGTTCATGAAAAAGGTTGGCAATGCATTCAATGGATTCTTCAGGATTATCCCTTTTGGCACTGTTAACATCATAGGAAGCTTGCACATCCTTAACAAGTTGGCAAGAAGACTTAGTAGAGGCAACAGTAGGGGATGCATACCCTAACCCAGGATGATCGGAATGGAAGAATGATGGTTTAGAAGATGGAGAAGGATAATCTTGGATATCTTCAGTAAGGTCATGATCAAAAAGCGGATTATCATAGATATCATGATCAAATATGGGATTATTATGGACATGAAAGGATTGGGCTAAAGTGGACATGGTAAAGGCAGATGTATCATCAAGATCCTAGAAGGTTTCAATCCAAGCACGAACATCTTTTTGCGTTCCTTCTGTAGCTGTCTTGGCATTCTTGTTGGAAGGCTAACCCTTGTCAATGACATTAGCATTGTCTTTTGCTGATGAATTATCCATACAGTATTCTCCACATCCCATATCATGGATTTGGACCTTGGGGTTTGATGGTGTGGTAAATGAAGTGGATGCTTTTAAGGACTAAGGATCAACATATGCTTGAGAAGGAAGTGCTTCACGATTGCTAGGGATTGTGATTTCAATTTTAGGGCTTAGATTATGGCAATACATGAAAGGGTCTGGATCTCCTTGTATTGTGATTACGACACCATTGTGTGGGAATTTAATGCACTGATGGTGTGTAGAAGGTATTGCTTGCATTGCATGAATCCATGGTCTTCCATGGAGGATGTTATAGGTTAGAGGGAGATCAAGAACTTGGCAAACCGCATCCTTTACCACAAGCCCAACCTTGATTGGTAAAGTAACTGATCCTTTAGATGAGCGTTCCTCTTCATCATATGCCTTTATGGTAATCTTTTTCTTTGGATCAACTGCATTTTCAGAGAACCCTAATTCTGTGATCAATTTCTGAGTACAAATATTAAGACCTGATCCTTCGTCTATCAGAACTCGCTTGATATTAACTTTATGGACAAGGACTTCAATGTGTAAAGGTGTGTTATGTGGTTGTTGGATGGATGAATCATCGTTCTCGGTAAAAGTGAGAGTGTGAGGAGAGGTGATGTGTCCCACCATAGCTTGAAATTGATCTACATGCAAGTCTGTAGGCACTGTAGTAGTAGCAAGCGCTTTTATCTAGAATAGCTTTATGCTCAGGAGATAGGCGTAGCAGCTCAAGTATGGAAATTTGCGCGGGTGTTTTACCTAGATGCTCTATGCGGTTGTATTGCAAAGCTGGTTCTACGGGTTTTGAATTAGGACCTCTAAGGGTAACTGTGCCTTTGTGGGTAGTAACATTGTAATCAGGTTCTTTGCCTTTTATAACGAAAGTGTTTACATGATTATTAGCCTCACTAATGTTATTTATGATATAGTCATACTTAGCAGTAGTATAATTCACACCATCACCAGATTTAGGGGCCTTTCCTTTATCCTTGTCATGCTTAGGGAAAGGGTTTTTAAACATCTCGCGATCAGAGTTACCAGAAGGAGTGTGTTCGTCAATTGCTATCTTACCGTCATCAATAAGGTCTTGTATTAGATGTCGAAGTTTATTGCAACTATTAGTCTTTTGTCCTTTGTGTCTATGATAATCACAAAAGTGATCCTCATTCTACCATGGGGGTTTGACTGGTGGATTATATTCTCTCATCTCAGGTAGCGTTATAAGATTATTTTCAAGGAGCTCTTTTAATGCAGATTCAAGTGATTGTCCCAATGGTGTAAATTTTCGTTTAGGGAAGCTTCTTTGTTTTTCTTTTCCTTTGTCCAAAGATGAACCTTTAAGGCTATAGATAGGTGATGATGTTTTAGTTGTTTTCGCATCAATAACTTCGTCATTGACTACATTCTTGTTCTTTACCCAAAAAGGTGTCTTGTTGCTCGAACCTGATTTTTGATCTTTGTCATTATTAAGTTTAATAATTCCATCATTGATGAGAGTTTGTTCGATTCGAAATCGCATTTCTATGGCTTCATCAAAGGAATCCAAGCATTTGAGGCGAAGTTCCCTTACAATTTCCTTGTTCAAATTTTGACAAAAGAGGTCAACCAATTCTTTGTCTGGAATGTCATAAGGTAATCATTTTGTTAAATGTCTCCATCTTTGTAAAAATGACACAAAAGATTCTCCTTGTTTTTGTTTGGTGTTAAAAAGGTTTGTCATGGTCACTTTAAGTTCACAGTTGAAACTATAATTGGAGACAAATTTATTAGCCAGTTCTTGAAAAGATTTGATGGTCGGGGGTAATCGTGAAAACCACTCCATAGCTTCTCCTTCCTAGACTGCAAGGGAATAATCTCGTAAGGTATGTCTCGTCAACTGCAAATTCCAAGGTAGCGGCACAAAATTCCCTTAAGTGGTCTTGAGGATCTCCTTTTCCCTTATATTTATCAAGTCTCGGTATGTCCTAGTGACTAGGAAAAGGTGGCATTGGTATGTTCGGATCGAAAGGATAAGGACATATATCTTCAATTGAGAACTTGTGGGATGATGTTTTATTGTTCTGGAGAGTATCCAATTATTGTCTTCGTGCTCTAAGCTCATCCAAAATAGGATTATTTGTTGTTGCAGTTTTTGATGTCTTTGAAGATCTCTTGTAACCAGGTTGTAGATAAAAGGGTCTGTGATCTTTGATTCTATCATCATTGTTTGTTTTGGGATGCTTAGATTCACTAGATTTAGGTTGTTCATTCATCATGAGTAATGATATGTCAAAATCAGGAGGCATTTTGATTCCTTCGACAGCAATGGCCTTGAAGTATTGTTGTGGATTACGTTTGACTACCTTTGTAAGCAGTTTAGTGAATCTATGATCATTAAGTGTTTCATCTATATGGGATTGGGTTATTTCTTCGTTATCCGTTTCATTTGTTTCACTAGTTGCAACACTAATGTGATCTTCCCCATCAAAGTCTTTTCCCCAAGGGTTCCCTTCTTCTTGAAACATTTTTATTCTTGTTTTAGGGGTCATGGGCGATTGTTTTGATCTTCAACCTAGGATTGGACAATGTATGAGACCTAAGATTGGGATGCAATGCAAATGGATATGACTCTAAGATAAGATATGAGAATGGAATGGTATGATAGAATGAAAAAGTAAGAACTTAAGGCAACTCTAGGTCTGAAGCTAGTTATGATGCAAAGCTTTACCTGTGCTATGATGGATAGCCACAAGGACAAATGATCAAGAGAGGGAATCCTAAGGTAGGAGATGAACTCCAAGAAGATAAACCTACTCAAGGATGATGGTATGTTCCCTAACTCAAGGATGATGAACCTCAAGTGATTCGGGTGACTAGTAGCCAAAGGTTTGATTTCAAGACCTAGGAAGAGTAACCTAAGTGCAATGCTAAAGGTTTATTTGACCAATGATAGATATGCAAGGGTGGAGGATATGCAAGGACTAGGCGGAATGCAAGGATTGAAAGATCAAAACTTGAAAGATGATGCCCCCAAGAGAGTTAAATGATAGGTTCATTTTGGATGTTTTTGATGTTTGACTTTTTGGGTTTGGAAGTTTAAGATGTTGCAATTTACTAGGTGTGATGTTTGGTTTTTTTCATCTTTTATGAACTCCATTTTTTAATTAAACATATATATCTCATTAAATTGACTTCAACTTGATTTGATTTCTTAGTGTTGTGTTTAACACTTAATAAGACTTAATATTTAGTGGGTTTTTAATGGAGCTTGATTATCTTTTTGATTCAAAGGTTTTATTTCAATCATGTTTGGGTCCTTGTAAGTGGATGCATAGTTCATTCGAGACCTTTGTTACATAAACAACATCATTTTTTGAATGGCCTACCAATGGACCAAATTTAGTAAATAGTAAATGTATGAAAATAAAAAAATAGACTAAATTTTATTCTAATTGACCTTCCGCAATTCTTCGGTGAACTCCAAGAAGATAAACCTACTCAAGGATGATGGTATGTTCCCTAACTCAAGGATGATGAACCTCAAGTGATTCGGGTGACTAGTAGCCAAAGGTTTGATTTCAAGACCTAGGAAGAATAACCTAAGTGCAATGCTAAAGGTTTATTTGACCAATGATAGATATGCAAGGGTGGAGGATATGCAAGGACTAGGCGGAATGCAAGGATTGAAAGATCAGAACTTGAAGGATGATGCCCCCAAGAGAGTTAAATGATAGGTTCATTTTGGATGTTTTTGATGTTTGACTTTTTGGGTTTGGGAGTTTAAGATGTTGCAATTTACTAGGTGTGATGTTTGGTTGAGATTTGTTTCGAACACCCACGCAAAACACAAGCAAACATAATGTTTTTGAGTTTGATGTTGATGTGAAATGCCAAACACTTTGAAAACACTTTGCACAACCTAGGCTAGGAAGAGATACTACTTGCTAGATCCCCACTTGGATTTCTCCAGCCACTTAAACAAGGCGGACAGCTAGAGACTTGGTGGCACTGGCTCCCCCTTACACAACACACTTCTCGAGCACACTAAGTCTCATTCCCCCAAAGAGGAATTTTTGCCTCTACACTTGAATAGTGAAGACGTGGGGCGGCTTCAGAACAATCGTTCTTGCACTAGCAAGTAAAAAGGATTTTGGCCACTAAACAATTGGTTCTTAGTAAGGGCTTTTGTTCAAGGTGGCCATACGTACGACAAGATTAGCTCAAGATTATTTCAATCAAGAGGCCTTCCAGTCCCTCCCTAAGAAAGGATTTTGACGTGTCACACAAACACTAGGGGTGGCACTTGTTGGTATGACACATCCACACCTGTTGCTTATGACTTTCATCACAAACACATTTTTTATATAGCGGTTTGAAAAAGCTTGGTTTTAGCCTGTTACCGCTTGGGTCGTTTCCTCTTTCGAGGCAAGCCCTCTAAAGGGTAAACAAAAGCAAGGAAGTACATTGTTTTTGATCCCCTAGATTGCACGAAGCGCAAGGAGAGAGCATACGCAACTCCTTTTCCTCACACTCTCATGGGGTTCATTTTAAATCCAAATTGAAATATGTGGGTGGTTATACAAAATGTCAAAGGAATGCTTTTGATTCTCAAGATCGCCGAGTGGTGCGAGAGAAGAGCATATGCATTCAATGACAAAAATGCAAACCACAAAACATGGCAAGCACTTGTTAATTTTAACCCCGCTTGTGATGTCAAAGCAAACACTCAAGTTCATTTTAGACCAACGAATCCAAATGTGATCTAATCTATAAAAAGAAGACACAATGTTTCAAGATTAGATTCTTTGACAATCGAACCTGCAACACACTGATTAGTAGTTTTAGTCACTATTTTTCAACAAACGAGAGTTTTATTTTTTTGATTTTTCAAGTCTCTGACATGTGAACATGCACAAAAGCCAAATTAACAAAATTAGCCCCGAAATAATTAAAAAAAAAGAAAACTAACATTTACTTCTGTAAGTTATTCTCGTTTACTCTCATAGTACATTGGAATTCATTCCCGTGAGTAAACATAGGAAACCTAATTTCAGAGGTCTTGGAATACAGAAAAGTTCCATTAAAAACAATATAAATTCATCTAAATGCACCAAAATTGTCTAAATAGACTTTAAAGAATTCATTGATAAATATGATTATATCTGTGGATCCTGGCTTTCTGCTAGTACCAGTAACTTTAAGGCAAGTCTATGCTTAGAGTTTTTATTGCCCTTAAATACAACAATTTGTTAATGCATTATTCTAAGATTCTTAGCATAAAGCTCAGCTACCTTTGGAATACAACTTCTGGTAATGCTAAAATAATTGTCAAGAAAACAAACATCCTTAACTCAAATTTTGATACAGCATTCTCTTTTCTGATCATCTGCGCTGAATTTTCATTTCAGGGTTTAGCATGAAGAAATTTCAAATTTACAGTTCAATTAACAAATCAAAATCTCTTAGAGTGAATGATGGATATCATGACTATTTGTTGTGCAGCAATTTACAAGTGAATTTTGGATCAGAAGAGAATGCATTAATGGTGTACACAGCACTGTCTGTTGATAAAGAGGTAATTCTTAATTGTAGGCATCAACTGGAAACCCTATATGGTTTTATGATATTTCTCTATTATTATTGCATTTGATACTAGCATATCCTGAAATGTTTCACATGTTGATATAATAAATAATACTATTCAGACAGTAATGAAATTAAACTTTTTGGTTTGTTAAAACTCCATTTGTTCTGTTCTTCAGTTTTTGAAGATATTTTATTGCATTATTAATTTATTAGTACTTTTAGTTTTAACTTTGGCTGAGTTAGCGGTTTAACTGATTGAATAGGAAAGCATATAGTGTACATATTATAATTTATAATCCATGACATGTTGAATGTTTTCAACTATCCATAGTCAAAACTTTAAATTTAATATTTGTCTTTTAGTTACTCTGTTTCCAAGCCAGATTTTGAGTTGTTACAAACTGGTTGTAATGGGTTGGTAGCGTTTCTCAAAGTTGGTAAAATGCCTTGTATTGTTTGTCGCATGCTTGCCTATATAGAAGAGAACATAGTATGAACGAAGAAGATGATTGGCACAAAGTGTATATGGTTCTTCTTGCTAGCCCTCCTAAGTCTTCTGTTTCAGTTTGTTTATCCATTTTTATGCAGGGGCTTATTCCTTTCCATGATGAAAGGGATTTCCCTTCTTGTAAACACAATGAGTTGGTGTACTTATAGAACAAGCTTCCATCGTAAGTGATTATATCATGAGACACAATCATGTTATTCAGTTTTTTTTGGGACAAGAAACATCTATCCGGGTTGACTTGAGTAGTCTTGTAGTGTACTTGTAACCCTGACAAGCACATCTACACAAAATAGAACAATGGGGGCACCTGCACACCCAAATTAGTAGACAGCACCTGCAAATCCAAGTAAACAACGGAGGAAATACTTCTCCACTAGATGTGAAAATATCACAATCATATTTGATATGAAATGGTTTGACTGATACATTGAGAAGGGTAGACACAAGTTACTATGTAATCTCAATGACCAGGTTCAATGAACATTTTACTACCTTCTCACATAATCTACCTACCCCTATTAATGATCTAACTAGCATCAGTACTTACCATCACATAAATTAGCAACAAACAATAAATGATAAATTATGAGCTTTATAACAAAATAACTCATTTACATTAGATAACAAAATATTTTATGTTTAGGAACTCAATCTTGGTGGAATCAGGGATTTCAAAATGAGGCATCAAATGTTTCCAGGTTGACAACTCATATAGGATAATTTTTTGATATGATCTCGGGGAGATGCAATCCATGTTATGACTATAGTATACTATGAAATATTTTTATCTACCAAAGCAATAGCTAGAAATATTTGTATCTATCATAAAAATAGCTAGAAATATTTGTATCTATCAGAACAATAGATTGAACCAACATTTGATACATGTCTTCAAATATGACACTGCAAGCAAAATTTATCATATCAAAAATGTGAAATGGGTGTTCATGTTCTTGGAATCATACACATACCTTTTAGTTAGCAATGGCTAGTGATTCAGCATGGGTGGATTTAGTTGACTAATATGATTACAAGTTTGGTTCAATTTCGATAAAGAATGTTGGGCATTGTTGGTAACCTTAAAAGTACAAGTTTGAAATTGTTTCTTATCCATGTTCCACAATGTTTTTAAGACTACAATGACAAGGGACATTGGGGTGTGTTTTGGTGATGATAGTTTGTGAGGCCATTTTCTGTGGAAGATAGGGGATGATATTATGTATAATATATCTTAGAATTACTCTTTTGTAGCCAGATATCTTAGATTTTTATGAATAGGTAATATTTGAGAAATGCTAGGCTTAACGTTTCTCAAATATTACATAGTCATAAAGATCTAAAATATTAGGCTACAAAAGAACATAGGATGTTTGTATGGAATAGTTTTAACTTTTAAGGCAACAAAAGAATGCATACTTAGTAACTATAGTGGTCCCTAACTTTAGTAGAAGAAATAGAAGCATTGAAGATATGATGTGCTCAATCTTTTACTCTATAAAACTAAACAACTAGAGAGTATTTTTCGTCTGTTTCCTAGGTGATATGTGGACAAATCCACAAATTAGTTCGAATGAAACTCTAGATTGTGGAGTATGTAAATGAAACCCTAAGCAAGAATACAAATACACACTCAATGTTACAAAATCGTTATTGTTGTTGTATTAAACAGAGGAACAAAAGTTCCTTAAATAGATTACAAAAGACGATGTTTCTAAAAGAAACAATCGTTGACAAGAGACGAAGTTAGAAAAAGTGACGAGATGACCATTAATGACACAAATAGAAAGATATTATTCTAATACCCTCCCTTAATGGTCATCATTCTAACTATCCAGAGATAACAGAGAAGGGTGCCCCCTTCTTCTCAGAACGCTGCTGCAACAAAAGACAAGAGCCTGCCACTGACTCTGCCACTTGAGATGAGTCTGCCACCAACCCTCCCAGAAATTGCTGAACTTCTGGAAATAACAACGCCAATCGTCCAACCTGAAGTTGGAGAATTGTCCCTCCCTGTAACCAGAAACACTTTGAGAACAGCTGTTACAATTTTGAGAAAAAATGGCAAACCCTTCAAACTTTTGCAGATGAGCATGACGCCCTATAACAGACTACAAGAAGCCAGATGTGCAGATGTTCGCCCCAACAACTCCAGGTGCGACCAAAAAACAAACTGCAACAAACCATGATTTTTGAGGAAAAAATTGCCAAACCCAAGATTACAAATCATCATTTTTTCAGAAAAAATGGTAAAAACCAAATACCAGAGAGCCCCCCCTCGAGCGACAGATACCCTAACTAGGGTATACAGGAGAAAAACTCTTAATTTTTGAAGAGAAAATTATAAACCCTCCCGGAATTTTTAAAACCCAGAAGATAGATTTTTTTTCTTTTTTTATGGGACAAAAAAAATTTAAAAACCTAGAACATCGATTGTTGGCTTGAAAAACAGAGGGTTTGGAACCCTAGCTACCAAAAAATAGAAGAAATCTACACAAAAACCAAGGCACGGAAAATGATGCACCTAGAAAAATTTGAGAACAACCTAGTTGAGATCTCGAAAAACCCACCAAGAATCTGCAATCGGAAAAAAAACCGCCTTGAAACAGAGGGTCAAAACCCTAGACAAATTTTTTGGAATCCTAGGCGGCCATGAGAGCTTCAAAATTTGCAGAAAAAATGCGCTTAGATCATTAGCAAAAAAATGTAGACTTGATATCTCCAAATCGCGTAGATCATTAGCAAAAAAAACTGTGACTAAAACTCCGTAACAAAACGCGTTTATAGAAAACGCAGGCTGAGAAGGCTTTAATAACTAGCTTCAGAAGAAAAACGCTGCCAAAAATCCTCACGTCGTGCCACGATGCAAAAGGAGAATGCGTCCAAACGAAGAAGAAATCGCGGGCTTTAAAGAAATAGAAAATGCGTCCAAAGGAGCCCGTCAAAAACCCTATTTGCAGGTCACGTGGGAAAAGGAGATAGATAGAGATGCACGAACAAGGGTTACGCGTTTCCAAAAGAGATCACGTGAAAGAAAAAGGTCCAGATAAAAATCGCGCCCCAAGAAAAAATGAGATCCCGTCCCGCGATTTGCAGGAGGACCCACGAACAAACAACCCGTCACAGGTCGCATCGCTTTAGCAGAAGGAGGTCGCAAATTTTGCACAAAAAAACCCTTCCGGTTCAAGAAAGCCCACGAAAAAAGTTCAGGAAGCCCAGAAAAACACAAACCCTTAAAAAAAACGTTTTCACAGAAAAATAAACTTTTCAAAAACTCACTGAAAAATTCCTTTTGAAATTTTTATTGAAAAGTAAATTTTTCGAATTTTTAAAGGATTGCTGGCTCTGATACCATGTTACAAAATCGATGTTGTTGTATTAAACAGAGGAACGAAAGTTCCTTAAATAGATTACAAAAGATGATGTTTCTAAAAGAAACAATCGTTAACAAGAGACAGAGTTAGAAAAAGCGATGAGATGACCATTAATGACACAAATAGAAAGATATTATTCTAATACTCAATAGGTTTGAAAAACTCTGAAAGGAAAATGTATTGCATAGGAGAAGATATGTACAATATGCAACAAAGTTGTTTGGTTTTTCTTTGGCTGTACTTTGTATCTATGTTACCAAATCAATGGAAAACTAGGTTGATTCTAGGTACAAAATGTCTCAGAATTGGAATCTATCTTGAATTGCTTGTTGGTTTGGATAGGGAACCTATTTTCTTGTTGGAGTCGTTTGGAGTTGGCAGCTAGCGAACCCAAGAGATTTTGACACTTATGTAGCTGTTTCAGTTCGTTTCTACAGTGATTGCAAATGCAGGTGTGAATTTCAAAGGGTTTTAGAAACTTTATGTCCTTCAAAAAACCCTAAATGTTGTGTTTCATTCTTTTCATGGGTTTTAGGAGCTGTGTTTCTTTCTTTTCGTAAGTTTTAGTGTTGTGAAAACACTACTACAATCAAGTACTTTGACCCTTTTGTATCTTTGATCATGTAGACAACGAATAGAGGAAGCAGAGGAAGTTTTCACGTGTCGATAGGGCAACCCATAGCAATAGCTGATGACCCAACAAACACAAAACATTAATAGCTGACTATCCAAAGTACAAAACACTAATAGCTGCTGAAAGTAGCTATTTAAATATGCTTGTGATTTGCCTCACTAAGTCAGCTTGCAATTTGCCTCACGAAGGATATTAATATAAAGATAAACAATATAATTGCATATATTAGTATTTATTATATGAAAAACAATATTTAATATTAATATTTATTATATGACAAGCAATATTAAAATAAATATATTTATATATAATAATTATTGATTTATTTGTTATATATGAAATTTATATACTATAATATAATAATAATGATAATTAATAATATATTTATATTTAGTTGTTTAAGAAATTAACATATTATTGTTTTTAGGCTGGTTTTGTTTATCATAATCCTAAATTTAATTCTTGTTCTTAAGTTGCAAATATGTATGTATTTATGATTTTTTAATATTTTTGTGTAGACATACCTAGAACATACCCATCCCTCAAATTCTTTTCTGTACTAGCGTACCATACCTATGCATTTGTACATTTGCCCAATTCCAATCTGGTAACTTAGCCTTGTACAGTGCAGGTTTTTGTACAAGGGGTTGTTAGCTAGGCTCAAACAATATGTTAATAGGTGTTGTAGGTGTATGGTGCACTCATCATGTGGACATGGTAATGGTAGGTGTTGAATCTGTATAGTGCCAATTGTATGACATGATCATGTGGTGTAGGTGCAACCATGTGTGGTGGCATTTCATGTGGATGCAAATGCCCTACATGTCGCATTCTTATGGTCTTGCAGAATAGTGGCATGTGCAGTCGTGCAAGGTTGTAATATGTGCATTAGTATTGTTACGTGATGGCATGCAAATATTGTGTGCGAATGCACAATGACAATGTTGCATGGGGTCTACATAGTGTACATTGAGTGAAGATGAGTGTATGGGTAGATGTAAGAGATTAAGGCTATGCACGAGGTTACACTTGTCTCTATTGCATAATAGTCGAGTGTTAAGTGGATAAGAGATCCAAGATCCAACAAGTGAATTAGCTTAGATCTAGCTTTTCCTTTTGGCTTAACGTTGGAACATGAATCAACTAGGGTTTGATGATTGACTAACTACCTCAAATGAAAGCCAATTTATGTCATGTCCCTGAAAGTTGACACTAAGGTAGCAAAGGCATACTTACAAATATGAACGATTTGATACCATTATAATTATAACTGTCGGAAGACAATAGTATAATTATAATTATTATATCGTATTGCCCAGAATATGCATATTAGATTCTATAATCATTGTAATAATGTGGAATACAATTCCAAGATAAAATAATTAAGATAACCTAGAATATCGTTGGATATAAATATAAGTATTAACCAAGGTTACCCCAAGTTTTCGGGACGGGGACGGCAGGGGACGGCGGGACGAGTCCCCAAGTTTCCGATTTTTGAGGCCAAATTTAGGGACAGCAGGGGACGGCTATATAAAAATATAGGGAAATTTTAAATGTTCAATAGATAACATGGATAAGGCGTGCATAATATACATTATAGAACATTCACATATAACATTTGTGTTCAAGTTGATATGGTTTATTGGGTATGCATTGATCTTAATGAATAAGTTAGAATTTATTCAATGGAAAGCTTGATTTTGAACTAAGAAAATAGATACTTTGATGATAATTTTTTTGTTTATTGATAACTGGAACAAGGGAGTGTAGCCTTCTGAGAATGATAGTGAGTTGCATTAGGCAAATAATCTGCACAGTTACCATGTTATTGTTTTGCATGATCAGATGTCCCAAGGCCCGCTATGTATCATCTTCACAATAGAGGAAGACCTGTGAGACTTATTTATGAGGCACAGTAGCATTGAGAACAAGCACTGAGTGTTGGGTTATTCACTGGAATTCATCTTGGCACCTCAGTACATAAACCAGTATTGATTCTTGAATAATTGTATCAGTTACACTTATCCAAAGTTTCAAGTCATCAAGCAGTGGCACCAATTTATTTAATGGGTGGACATAATTAAGTTCACACTCCCTTGCTATGAAAATGTGTTTTATGTTTTGTTTTGACCATGCTTTGATGCGGGGCACGATTGACCATCCTAGGGACGGCCAGGGGACTTCTAGGATGGCTAA
>VDFB02029960.1:19833-40617 GCA_007258455.2 Sequoia sempervirens | reverse complement strand
ATTCTAAAAATAAACTCCACACCTATCCAGAATATTACGTACTATCAACCTTATACAACAAATGGAAACTAGAGATACCAAATACAGTCCAAAAGAGATAATATAAGTTCAAGCCCCTAAACAACAAATGGAAATTAGAGACACCGAATACAGTCTAAAAGAGATAATATAAGCTCAAGCCCTCCTTCTAGCACCAAATGTAGGCATCCCTTAAAATTTGCAAACACTAAACTTCATATAGGGGTTAGTATTTCACAAATCTATCAAAATGCCTCTATGAAATAACTTGCAAATGTTTCAAAAATGTAACAAAGGATGAAAGAAATTAAAAACATTATGAAATCAACCACAAGTTACCTATTCCATAGTGGATTGGTGTCACATGTGCTAGTGACCCTTTCCCAATCCTTGATCAAAGCTTAAGATGATGCAAATGCAATGGAAATGATGAGCAAGATGAGTTCTCAAATTAAGAGAGTAACCTTGCATAAAAGTTGTGGAGCCATCAATGAGAATGAAGGCCTTATTTTATAGATTTTCTTGATGAGAGATTGGCCAAGATGATGAATGTGGGACTAAAGATCCTCCAATGAGAATAGGCCACTTGTCAAGTGATGATAGGCCAATGGTTGTGCAAGATTTGGGAAGAGTGCCCATGAGAGGGAGAATTTGAATTCAAATTTTGTGCAATAAATTTTGAGAGGGGGACAAGAAAAACAGCAATAAATGCTATGTTGGAGGGACAAATCAACTTGCCATGTTGAGGGAAAATGAGGGTTTTTAATAAATCAATAAAATTGATTTATTTGTGCAAGTGGAGATATCTAGAGAATGCAAGTGGGTGAGATTAAAGCATTTAATCAGGATTAGATTAAATAAATGATGATTATGTTAGTTTAATGATGATTAGGTGAGTTGACTTTTAGGACTTTGATATTTGATTTATTTAAATCAGAAAATGATGGAATATGATTTAGGATTTGAATTAAATGGATGTTTGATTTATTAAAAGGCTGATGATAATGTTTATTTGATAAATGACCTTAGGAAATGGAGATTAATGAAATTACCTACTAAATGAATGAAGGTGAACCTAATGTGAAATCTAGTTCAGTTGATGAATGAACCTAATCAAATGAAGAGAGATTAATTTTGCATGTCTACACAGTATCATGCCCGAAGATACTCACTACTAACTCCCTTCAGTAGAGATAGAAAATTTATCTTTGGGGAATTCAAAGTTGGTGAGCCTAAGAAGTGAGTACACTATAAGGGGGAGTATGTGCCACCAAACTTCTAAGCTATCCACTCTCAATAAGGAGAGGTGTTTAGCACTAATCTAGGGTATTTTGGTGAGTTATACCAAGTATACAACCCCTTTCCAATCAGGTTGTGCATAGTATTTTCAAAGTGTTTGTCAAGATCAAAATAAAAAGAAAATTACGTCTGCATGTGTTTTATGTGTGTATCTTTCAAACAAACAAGCAAACAAACCTTACACTTGAAATTTTCAAATTCACAACATTACACCACGCAACAATTTCAAACCAAATAGTCAAAATCAGGTTAAACTCTTGTCAAAATAAGGTCAAACTCTTGTCAAAACTAGGTCAAACTCTTGATATCCATTTTCAGACCAACTTCTTGTTGTGATTCCTATTTAAAACCATAAACTTGCTCAATTCTCCTTGCATATCATCATTCCATTATTAGGTCACCATTTTAGGTACCTTAGCATCCTCATTGCTTGCATACACACATAAAAATGACTTAGGCGCTTGAACTACATTTTTCTATGATTACCACGCTTCTCCTTCACATAATTCAATTATTTAACCATGTCATAATTCCTAATTATTCCTCTTTGATTATTTAAATAAGTAAATTACATTTATTTGTATAAATACGTCACTAATCAATCCTTATCCCCTCCAATTATTCAATAACATTATCATTTATCCTTCAATTAAATAAATTTATCCATTTAACCCACTTTTCATCCCTCAAGTAGGGTATGTGCAAGATCATGATGGGCCAAAAAGTGACAATATGATGGGTATGTGTAGGGTATGTGGCTGACGAATTTTTTTTATCTAAAATTGATGAAACGAAAAGGGTTTTTAAAGGAGATTCTCAACTTTTCACCAATATAAATTATGCTTTACTTTGAATTTAATAAATTATTATTATTCATTTTCTATTTTAATTATGACTAAATTCTTGATTAATAGATTGATTGAAAAACATTTATAGCTTCCAAACGGTATCACATTTTTTGAATCTGAAACATGTGTCACATTCTATGTTTAGCATGCTATAGGATTAAAAAATAAAAAAAAATATTTTATGAATTTTTGACCAAGTTAAGGTGGTTAGAAATACGATTTTTTATATTTTTTAAAAGTTCTAATAAAAAATTCATAATTAATTATTTACTTGGTAAAAAATTACAAAAAAATATGTGTCACATCCAAACTTGAGTCCTCTACTTATATCTTAAATTTTATAAAAAATATTATCATTTTATTGTGGTTAGGGTGGTTAGACAGACATCTACTTCTTTTTCTTCCCTAAAATTGAAGTACTACTGCATTGAAATTTCAAATTTTCACCAAATAGATTTAAAAAAAAACCTAGTAGTTTAGAAACTAAATTCAATTTTCTACATATTCTATTCTTACATATTTTTGAAATAATATAGATAATTTACTCAATTTTTTATGTCAAGTTGCCTAATTCTGATTTTTCTAAATTTTTCACCACTTAAGGGCTTGTTTTTCCATGATGATCCTGCACATACTCAGTAAATAATCAAAATATTTATTTATTTCCTTTTTTCTCATTCCCACTTATGAATTAAACCATTATTCAATTCATAAGTCAACCTTTCTCCATAAATCAAATAATTTCTATCATTATTAGATTTTCCAACTACTTATTCTATCTCATTTATTTTTTACCATTGATTTAATTGGCTAAATCTCAACCCTTCATTTCAAAGCTTTCCCTAACCTTAATCCTCCTTATCACATTGAATCTTGTCCTTTGATCTTAGGGATTCACCAACTTTTAATCCTTTCCATCTATTCTCAATTTGGAATTCTTTAAAAGTCTCTCTCTCAATCCATTGTACACATAACATGCTTGAGAACTAGAGTACTTGAGAACACATTACTTCAATATTTTGCTTGTCTAAGGCATAGGTGATAGTTGCACTTCAAATCTGAGGGAAATCATACCATTTGTAGTAAGATGGAGAAGGCCAATGGAGGTCAATCAAGGGAGGCATGAAAACCAGGTGATAGTGTTTCATATTTTCATGTTTCTTTCTTTTCATTATGCTCTATTGTTGTTAGGGGTTTAAGTTATTATGCTACTTGCAATCTAGTTAATTAAAATATTTTCCTAGTTACAAATAGTAATGTGTCTTCCTTAGATCATGAGGTGGTTATGGATTTCCCTTCATTAGAGATACATCAAACCAAGACCGTTGAGGTTATGAATGTGCAAGTGTCCATTGGTGGACCTCACACATACCCTATGGGACATCCTAAGAATCCTCTCATTCTCTACCCACCTTCACACAAAAAACAAACTCAACAACCTAAACTCATCCTTTACCCACCACCACATACACCTTCACCTCCACCTAAACTCAAGTTTACCCTCTACCCACCTATGCATGATGTTGTTGCTCACACACACTACACTAGAAACATTCTACACCCACAACAACACACTCTGACACCATTATCTTTACCTAATCTAATCTTTCCTAGTCCTCCTCAATTAACTCCTAAGGAATATGATCTTGTTGAAAAACTTAAAAATACTCCTGCAAAGATATCCCTTTGGGACCTTCTTTAGATTTCACCTACCTATCACACTATGATTCAAACGGTCCCTTACAACAAGTTTCTATCCCTTCTAATGCACAGCCAAATGACATAGTAGTCATAATTCAAGGATTAAATGTTGACATTATTTTCCACCAAAGTGAAATCCTCCCTTTGGACATGCAAAAAAAAAATGATGCTTTCATACATTCATATCTCAATTCAAAAAAAAATGAATAAAGCAAACCCTTGTTGACACTAGCTCAGGGGTTAATGTGTGTAGTGTGAGCCTTCTAGATAGCCTTGGCATTGACCAATCGAACATTCAACCTAATTCTTTATCTATTAAGGGATTTGACAATGTTGAAACAAAACCGCTTGGGGTGATCATCGTACCTCTTACAGCTGGAGTGGCCACATTGAATACAACAATCCATGTTATTCCTCATGAACTTTCATGTAATCTTATCTTAGGTAGACCATGGATTCATGCAATGCATGGGGTTCCTTCCACTCTTCATCAAAAAATGATTATACATTTACAATAGCAAAGTATACACCCTTGACACCGACCCCGAGCCTTATAGTGTCTTGCAACTTGAGAAAAACAAAGAAAATCCCTTAAACACATCAACAATAGCTACACATGTGGAACCCATACAACAACCAAACAAAGAACAACACACAAAGCTATTAAAAGATGATTGGGGTTCCTTAGACTTCACACCAACACTCATGGACAAGTACAAGGTCATAAACAAAGATTCAATTGAGGGAAATGAAAACGCAGTCATGACAACACAAAACTCGGACAACCCTTCAAATGCATCCACCTCAACCACTTTAGACAAAGAAAAAAATTACACAACAAAATTTGACGAACACAAGAACGAAAAACCACCTACTCCAAAAGTAATGAAGAAGCTTTATGGATGAGGTTATGAACTTATGAAACAACTTGGATATAGTGAAAAAGGATGTGGTGCTCACAAACAAGGTATCCACAAACCTATCGATCCTATCACACAAAAAACAACTTATGGCCTTGGTTATTGTCCTTTGATAGAATTTTCCAAGCCTTCACCCAACATCAATAGTATCACACAACATCCTTCTAATACAACTTGAACCGCCATACACCCTAAACTGATAGACACTAGTGGTATTAAAATTTATCCTCTCCAAAACATGAAACAAACAACAAACTCTTCATTTAATTTCAATGTCATCATGCAAAACACTAATGCATTGAATTTTTTAGATTTTACACCCTCCCATAAATGAGAGAACAAAATCTTGCAATCTAAAGAGTCTTGTGTAGGTATGACATCTTGTACATTAAGCAAGAAGTTTCTTTGTCACAAACTACAGGACCACCTTCTACCATCGATCAAGAGGGTATCTTGTCAAGACTTCTCCAAGATCACTTGATCACCCTTCCTCCAAGAACTTGGAAGAAATTTTATTGCAAGGATTCATTTTGTGCATACCATAGAGTTCATGGTCACTCTAGTAATGAATGTAAGGTTATGAGTCAAAAAATCCAACATTTTAAGGACTTTGGTATTCTTCCTTATGTAGGGGCACCTAATCCTTCTAATTGCTACTAATTTTTACTATAGCATGCATTTCAATCATTTCAGCTCACCTTTGCACTACACTAAGTGGGGGCGAGGGGTTAAGTAGCCTTGTCCTCGTATGTCACTTGTTGTTGCCTCTTTTGACTCATCGTTGACCTTTCTTGAACATATTAGAGCAAGCTTGGGATGTGGAAAACATGCCTTAAGTTGGTTCACATGTGACATACTACCCCTCTTTCATGATGTAGCTTATCAAAAACATATGACTTGGCATAGGGATTTTAGAGTAAGCTCTCATGTCCTCCTTCTTCTACTTTAAAGAAATTGCTCACAATACTGTTGTTCACAACTACTTTAAAGTGGGGGCATACATTGACACTCACATTTCATTGTGTGATTTCTTTCTTCTTGTGATGCATCCTTTTCTTGGTGGAGTCATTGGGCTTGATTCCCTCCAGGAGTGTGATACTTCTTTGACACATCCTTTCTTGGAGATATTAAGCACAATTTCCCCTAAGATGAAACCTTGTACGAACTAACCAAAATCCCTTTGAACATTGCTTGCACTATTTTACCATTCACAACAATGGTTACATGGCCACCTTGCATAACCCAGCTTGCATGCCTGTGGTACTATCCTGTTTTTCTATGAGTGTCAAGCATAAAAAATTGTGCTTACCTCATAAAGCTCAAAGATCATTTTTGTGGTACCTTATCAAAATTATCAAGAGGTATAACTTTGGTATGGTTAAGTGGGAAGCCCAACTAGCAACACAACTTTCCCCAAAGCCACTTGTGTGTGTGTGAGTGCATACCAACCGAGCGTATGTTTCTCACCTTTTGGGATTTCTCACCCTACGGAAAACTAGAAATTTTGAGCCCTTCGAGTGAGAATACTTGGGTCTTATTACTCAGCAAATAGCCAAGAGTTCCAACGCCCCAAAGTGAGTATACATTTCTTTTTCTAAACAAATAAGCCTAGATCAAATCCACATGTTGGACTAACGGTCGAAACTTGACCCACCCCATTTTCATTTCCTTCTAGTTTTTTCCATTGCATGATCATGTATCTTGTTTTGCTGCATATTATACACCTTGTGTGTTCCCTTTTGCACTTATGTTGGCTTGACGTAGGATCTTTGATCCTTAGGGCTTACGCTACCTCCTTTGATCTTTGCCAAAAAGTGTATACTTTGCTTGATATGGGAATAATTAATGAGAATTTGGACTTAATGAGGCCTTGATTTAATGTTGTGAAGTGTTTTTCACATCCACACTAGTTCTTGAGCCCTTGTAAATTGAATAAAAAGCATTTATTGATGTCTTGTAAAGGTGTTGTACAGTGTTGTAACACATATTCACACTTTTCTAAGACCATAATATCATGATTCACCTAAATAAGCTTACCAAGACCTATTTCAAAGTGTTGTAAAGTCTTGTAACAAACTTTCACACTTTCCTAGGCTTGTCATCAATATTTACAGGCCCCTCTATGCACCCCTTTTATGCACTTACAAGCCTTAATTAAGTGTATTGTTGAAGAAAAACCTGATAAACAACATTTAATACATATTAATCTCTGAAATCCACTCAAAATTTCCCAGGTGGACTAAGTCGCCACCTTGGGTGACTTAGTCCCATTTGGCTAAAAAATCAAAATTAATTCAAATTTCTTTCAGGTTTTTATTCTTTAAGGCCTAAGGTTGGCCTGTGATGAGGCATTTTCGAGAATCAAGGCATAATTGTGTACAAATAATGGTTTTTCCCCTCATTTTTCATATCCCAACTCACTTACACATCCCTTATCATTCATTCATCACTCATCATGTTCTCAAGTCAAGCAAGCTAGGGTTTTATCATTGAAGTCATCAAGATAGCTTCCTAAGAAATTCAAGGGAAAATTCTTAAACTATTGCTACATAAATTCAAGATCAAACATCATGAAAAGGTATTAAATACATTGTTGCTTGCTTCATTAAATTCTTTCTTCAATTGGTTTAATTACTTAAAAGGGGTTTGACCAAGGCAAACCCCCATGCCCTAACATTCACCATTTCTTTTTGTTCCATTGTGTGTTTTTATATTTAGACACTTTGAGGGTTTCAAGATCATTGAAGATTAGGTTGCAGATTCATTGAAGACATCTCCTTGTTGACCAACCCAAAATATCCATTAAAATTCACTTTTAGGCCCGAAAATTAAATTTTCACGTTCTCAAGTCAAGCAAGCTAGGGTTTTATCATTGAAGTCATCAAGATAGCTTCCTAAGAAATTCAAGGGAAAATTCTTAAACTATTGCTGCAAAAATTCAAGATCAAACATCATGGAAAGGTATTAAATACATTGTTGCATTCTTCATTACATTCTTTCTTCAATTGGTTTAATTACTTAAAAGGGGTTTGACCAAGGAAAACCCCCATGCCCTAACATTCACCATTTCTTGTTGTTCCATTGTGTGTTTGTAGATTTAGACACTTTGAGGGTTTCAAGATCATTGAAGATTAGGTTACAGATTCATTGATGACATCTCCTTGTTGACCAAGCCAAAATATCCATTAAAATTCACTTTTAGGCCCAAAAATTAAAGTTTCACGTTCTCAAGTCAAGAAAGCTAGGGTTTTATCATTGAAGTCATCAAGATAGCTTCCTAAGAAATTCAAGGGAAAATTCTTAAACTATTGCTGCAAAAATTCAAGATCAAACATCACAGAAAGGTATTAAATACATTGTTGCATGCTTCATTACATTATTTCTTCAATTGGTTTAATTACTTAAAAGGGGTTTGACCAAGGAAAACCCCCATGCCCTAACATTCACCATTTTTTCTTGTTCCATTGTGTGTTTGTAGATTTGGACACTTTGAGGGTTTCAAGATCATTGAAGATTAGTTTGTAGATTCATTGAAGACATATCCTTGTTGACCAACCCAAAATATCCATTAAAATTCACTTTTAGGCTTGAAAATTAAAGTTTCACGTTCTCAAGTCAAGCAAGCTAGGTTTTTATCATTGAAGTCATCAAGATAGCTTCCTAAGAAATTCAAGGGAAAATTCTTAAACTATTGCTGCAGAAATTCAAGATCAAACATCACGGAAAGGTATTAAATACATTGTTGCATGCTTCATTACATTCTTTCTTCAATTTCTTTAATTACTTAAAAGGGGTTTGACCAAGGCAAACCCCCATGCCCTAACATTCACCATTTCTTGTTGTTCCATTGTGTGTTTTTAGATTTAGACACTTTGAGGGTTTCAAGATCATTGAATATTAGGTTGCAGATTCATTGAAGACATATCCTTGTTGACCAAGCCAAAGAATCCATTAAAATTCACTTTAGGCCTGAAAATTAAAGTTTCAGAAGCAGAAACTTGTCAAGATTCGAAGTACAGACTGAGGGCTTCCATTTCCACTTTCAAATTTTTAGAAATTCGAAAGTGTACTAAGTCACCACTAGTGGCGGATTAGTCCCACTAAACCTATTTTTTTATAATTTTTTGTAGATTTGGATACCCATTTGGCTAAAACGGGTTTCTGAGTAGTTTTCCCAAAACTAGGACTAAGTCACCCAACCTGGCATAAATGTTCCAATTGACTTCTATAATAGTTTCATCAAGATTCCAGACCTTCATGCCATCATTTTTAAGTCTCCGGGTACAACTCTTCAGTTTTGTTTAGTTATTTCTTCATTTACTTGCATTTTTAGGTCATTTTCCACATTTTCGCATACAACACTGTGTTTTCCAGCACTTCACATTTCTTAGGTTTTACATTAATAATCATCTTTCTTTTTCAATTTATTGCATTTAGACATCATATTTAGGAATATTACATCCCTCATTACGTTAATCTTGAATGAGGATATTTCCCATTTTGGCCCATCTCTCTCCTTTTAGATGAAAAACCCTAGAAGCATTAGAGAGCATTAAGGTGCCAAAATCTTTGCACTATGTAATAATGTGACATTGTAATTCAATTGTAATAAAATAAATTTTTGTGCTATTAATGTGGCATTGTAATTCATTTTATTAAGTCCTTTGTAACATTAAATTACTGGCCCCTTGGCCTTGATGTCAATCCTAGCGCATTAAAGTTTAAAGCAATTTGAAAACACATGTTTATTATTTATATCATAAATTTCTCAACCGTTCGATGAACATTTGATGTATGGTTGTAGTAGGATTCCAGAATGAAATGCACAAAGCACTAGGCTTGCAAACTTAAACCTCTGGAATCACCTTATAACTGTTAGATTAACAAAGATCAACAATTTAGAATATGTTGTCAATGTAGGACTAAATCATAAATGGCTTGTTTTAAATGTTGTTGGCTATGTACTAATTGTGTAGTCTAGAAGCAATAGGTAGACATTTTGGTTTCATTCACTTTAATGTTTGAAAAAAGAGCACTTTCTATTGCTAAGTGATTTTATTTTTAAGTGAGAGGATCAACACACAGGGATATTTCAGTCTTTAGTTTGCTCATTGCAGTGCACCACCGTATTCTAGGTTCCATAGTTCCACTTCCAATAAAGCCATTCCAGTAACCCAATTCCCATAACTGTTAGCATTAATCTTTTCAAGAATCAAAATCCAGGTAAGTGAAAGAATTCTTGTGGCTACATTTCATCGTTTGACGTTTCTTAAAATATTATTTTTTCAAACTTTGAAGTTTAGGTTTAGGGTTAAGAGGCTTAATAATTAAGAAAAATTAAGGAGGACTAATAGGGAATTCACAATTTCACATTGTATCAACATGCCTACCACTAGTACCACTAAAGCAATGTAGGATAAAAAAATACATTATGCAAAATTGCTTAAAAACCTAGGTTTTACTGATGAATAGCATGACATTTATGATCCTAAAACCTATGGTAGACATACCTTACAAATTAGGTTTTCATCTTAGAGTAAGTATGCAAATAAAATTCAAGTTAATAGTATTAGTGCACCATGGGTAACTGGATTAGGGCGCATGATGTTACATGAGGTTTTCCCTTGCCCATAATTTATCATGGTCTATGCCAAAAATTATGATGATAACAAAAGGGAAATTGTTAACAAAGCTAGCAAAGAAGCATTTTTATCCATTAATGTAAAATAACTTGAAAAAGTGTTGGGGTTTACAACCGAAGAATTTGGAAATGTCCACATTGACCTAAAAAAGATTGCTAGTGATTATGAAGCAGTGGATGAAATGGAGAAAAAATATTTCTTAAATAAAATAGTTTAGGATAGAAACAAATTGAAAGGTGATCATAAGCCTCCTTATGATTTGGATATTTTTAGACCATGGGTTTAGGATACTATTTCCATGCTAGCATTTTCCCTCATAATGGTTACCAATTTGAAAGTGGGTGCAAGCCTCCTTTAAATGGTGTATAATATCCATTATGGAGTTCGACATGTGAAATATAATTTTATCGAGCACATTGTAGAATCCATGCATAAAAAAATTTTAATGATTAAAGGAGGTTCCACAAAGACATTTAGGTTCACAACCTACTTCTGCTATCTTTTTCTATTCAAATTTAGAGGAATGTTTAAGACCAACAAGCTTCAGATTCAGCCCTATAGCAATGCCAAGGAAAATAAAATGGTTCCAGTATATGGATAAACCACTGAGATAAGGATGAATGATTCTTGAAGGAACTATAATCATTTTTTAGACTACTTTTTGGTTCCATTGCATCAAACAATTACAAATACTCCAATGCCTAGAATTCCTATGTCATGTAGAAACTACATTCAACTAGGAAAAGAAATACAATTGGCTGATTGGTACTTAATGGAAGAATATATTTTGCTAAGATTTTATGGATCGGGAATACAGCCATAAAAACTTTAAATACATGTGACAAAAAGTGTTTTTGCATTGGAATATGTAAGGGACATGCAAAGTATTGATGAACTACACTTTGTCGGTTAGCAAAAAAAGATCTTATTTAACTCTTTAACTTTTTCATGTGGAGGGTTCACATTCGAGAGAAAATCATTTAGTGTGGCACATAATATTTTGTTTTTTTTTTTAATTTTGATGTTATCTATCACTGGCATTATGATCCATGTGTCACCATTAAATCAATGATTACACTCAATAAGAATGTTGCAAGTAGAATTCAACATCAAAGTAAACCCTTGCTTGAAAACTTGAGAAACAAGGATTCTTGGGATGAAGTCAAAATAGCAATGGAGAAAAGTGATACTGAGAATGGTATTTACTTTGAACAATTGTTAGCAGAAATTATGGCATTGCATCGAAAGACAATTAGGAGGTAGAAATTTTTTTATGAAAAAAGTCATAAACCATCTAGTAGAGTAAAAATGATAGATTCTCTAGAGAAGGAATTTATAGAAAAAAATTGGTCACGATAAAAAATTACTACATTTTGGTCTATGAAGAAGGAGCTGGGTGATCCAAGAGCTCTTGCAAAGTATGGAGATAATGAAGAAGATTTTGAGTTTAGCAAATTGTGGAATATAGAGCATCTAGATGAATGAGAAGATAAAGAAAGTGATGATGAATCTAATGATGATAGGGAAGAACAAAGCAATGTCATTTTCAAATTTGGTTTAAGTGAGGCCACAAAAGAAGCATATACTATAGGAGAAACCATAGCTAAAAAAATGGGTTATGAAGGTGGTCCTTTGGGGTACCAAAGACAAGGCACTTGGATGGTAACAGATGTAGAGCATAGAAAAGTAGTTGATAAATCTGTCCTTGGGCTTGGAGGCAAAAAAGTAGACCTAGGGCATACAACTCAAACTTTTAGAGCTTCAAATCCCCATCCTCATGGTCAAACACAATCACAACTAGGACATGCCCATGGTGGAGAGCTTAGTGCAACTGGCACTACCTCTGGTAGCGATGGTATGGGTAGTAGTATCACTACTAGTAGTGGTCAATATGTGCTACAACAAAAAATTACACACAAGAAGACAACAATACAATATACCATAAAAACACCAGGTGATCAAGGCATACACAAGAGGCAAAGGATTTCGATAGGTACAAGTCACACTACCAGTGGATCCACCATAAAGGAGTTATTTCTAGGAAATCTCCCACTATCAGTTAGTGTATTTATGACATCATTAGAAAATGCAAGTACTCCTATTCCTTTTCCATTCAAGAATTCCATTGTTCTTGCATCCCTAGGTTTTGATTATGTACATTGAAGAGTTTAAAAAGAAATTAGAATTGAATAAAAAAGAAAAGAAACAACTGATGGAGAGTGTGTCTGTTGTAACTTCAGAGCCAGCAACAACCATGGTACTACCCACATTTAACACAAACAAAGAAATCATGGAGTACACAATTCTTGTTCCCACAGTTCAAAAAAAACCAGGAAATCAAAGGGCTCGATCTAGATTCCAGGTGAACAATATTCAATTGAATTTTTTTGGACTGAAAAAATTAATGTATCAAAGAGGAATAATGAATTGGTGTACACATCATATCTAAAGAAAGATAGAGAGAAAAAAAGGTTGTAGACTCAAATTGAAAAGTTACAGGCAGACCTAGCAAATGAGAAAGCAAAGAGGAAAGCATCAGATAACAAGAGCAATGAATTAGAAAAAAGAATAAAAAAATCTACCTCTACATCAACAAGCAAAGAGGATAAGCAGAATGAGACTGTGGTGAATGAACTGAAGCAAAGGCTAGATGAGAGCAACAAGAAATATGATGAGGAAAAATCCACTTCAAAAAAATTAAGACTAAGCATTGCAAATGGAAATGAATAGTGGGAACAAAAATTGGAGGAGAGAGAAAGAAATGAAAGATTGGAAGAAGAGATGATGGAAGCAAAAAATGAAATTAAGTCTTGTCAAAATAAGTTATCTGCATTTTGTAGAGAAACAATGAGGCATATGAAACAATAGATTTGGGATGAAATAATGCATAGCATTGATCATTTATGTGACATGTTCAATTGATTGATGCTATCAGAAAACATCATAAGAAGCTCAACAAAAATGTGTTGGCATTAGAGAAATCAGAAAATCAAATTCAACAGTCTACAAATCCAATGACAACATTTTGAAATCAAAAGGGATTACTAATCGGCTTGCTACATCAATGGCGTTGTCATATATCATTGAAAAGTGTTTGAGAATGTGTGAAAAAAAGGAATATTTGCATTTGGTTGCAGAAAAGATGAAGAACTTGGATGAAAAGGTAAGGAACTTCATAGAGCTTGGATTTTGACACAAATGAGTGATTCGTTGGCAAGAATGATTTCAGAAAGAAGATGGAGGAAGGCAGATTTATTTGGATGAGTTTCTTCATAACCCAGATGTGGTGAACTATTTGGATTCCATCAAATCATTGCTAGCCCTAAATGAAAAATTGATTGAAGAATCCATGATAGGTTCTAATTTGAATCATGAATTGTTAACCAAACTTCAAGTCAAACAACATCAGTTAGAACAAATGACAATTCCACTACTTGAAGAGTGGAAGTTGCTAGAAAAGGTGATGCAGTGATTTTATTTTTGATAATATGAGTTTCCAAGTTCCAACTCAACTCTGTATAGAGTTGTCTTTGAGCAATATTTTACATTTCCAATGCCTCTATGTATTCCTTTATGTGATAATCAATAAAAAATATCAAATTCAGACTTTAGTAATGTGTTGATGTTGAATTATATGCATTATTTATTTTATCATATGAAGAAAAAGTTTGGTAGTGGTTTCAACTACTAGATACACATTAAATGATTGTTGATGTTCATTGGTGTATATGCTACTAATACTATTGTTAATATGTTATTAAGCATTGAGTTGAGTGATGAATTGTTGAGTACATGTTCAAGTTCTACTTTTAATACAATTAAAATATGAACTATAAGGTGATTTTAATTCTAGGCATCCATAATCTTAGTGAAATTATATTATAATTCACACATCAATACTCAGTCTCCATGACTACTTATCAGATCCACAAAACATTTATATGAAGTCATGCTTTAATCAAGGTACTTTAACTGGTTCATTAAACCAGAGCCAAAATTAAAACATACATCAATGCATAATGACAAAGAAGATTAATGAAAGATCATTGATCAAATTTCATTAATAATTCATGTAAAATTTTATAGCTAGAGAGATGATAAGACTCAAAATAAGGAAGCAAAACAAGCTTAGTCGCTAGTCCTCTGAATTTTATAACCTTGTCATGGAGTTCTAAATTTTCATAACTTCCCAATTCCCCGACTTGGTTCACTTTGTCGAGTTGCAAGTCTTTGTTGGTCAACTTTGTAGTCAATGGAGGATGAGAGAGTTATTTCAATATAGAAAGACTTAAACAATGATGAAGTTCATGCATACGTAATCTTTGACTTATGGTGCGTGGATTTATTCTATTTCTACTGAGTAGTTTGCCAATGGATTATCTATTATTTGAATGATAATTTTTGGTTAGTTTCATTGTTGTGGTTACTATCACTTAATGTTGTGGTTTTGGTGCTTTTCCTAACCTTAGTCGCTAGTCCTATGAGTTTGATAACCTTGTCACGGAGTTGTAAATTTTCATAACTTCCCAATTCCCCAACTTGGTTCACCTTGTTGAGTTGCAAGTCTTTGTTGGTCAACTTTGTAGTCGGTGGGTTGGAGGTTTCGAAAACTTTGAAACTTCAAACTTTGGTTCTAAGGTTCCAAGTTTCAGTGACCAAGCAACATTATGGACTTATCTTGGTTTTCAAAGGCATTGTCATATGACATCTCATTGATTGCTATGTACGGACTAACCTTGAGTTGTCTTTTTAGGAATTTCAAAAAGCATGCAGGTTTTAAAGGCTATCTTTTTGAGGAATGAAATTGAATGTCGCATTAATGCATGTTAGGATAAAAAATAACAACATAAGTGTGTGGAAAAATACTCAAAAATTTAGCCTGCATTCTCATTCTTTGCCAATGCCAGTACTTCTCAAGTGTAAACATTCTATCTCTGTGAATTTGTGCTCATGCAAAGTGGAATTCAAAATCACTAGTCTAACATGAGGGACTCTGAAATTGGGCATGTCAATTTGGAGGAGTTTTTGGTGCGTTTGGAGCAAAGGGAGAGAACAACATTGGAAGATAAATTTTTGCATAGTGGTTTGGTGCACGCAAGAGGTTTTCATGAGGTTGTACAAAGCGTGAACCTAGTGATTACGTGCACAAGGGGCTACATTCTAGAGACTTGGGAAATTAGAGTTGTGGATGGCTCAATCATTGCAAGATTTACTATTGAAGTGATTTCATGCGCATTAGGCATTCCATAGAGGGAAACTCTAGAGGAAATGTATGTAGCTGTTGGTGATGAGTTTCTTAGAATGAATGAGGAATGGTGCAAAACTTCCATTGCGAGGAATTGGTTGAAGTCTAAGAAAAAGGGTAAGTCTCAGTTTCCCTCAAAGCTTAAAAGGGTTCATTTTAAGGATAAAATTTTAGATGCTATCACCTTGCTAGATTGTGTGGTTGGTAATGCATATTCAGACTCTTTTGAATTTTGGATGTGTTATTTTATTCTGCTGATTTGTAGTGAAAATAAATTCACTGACTGGGATGAGATTATTAGTTATCATTTAAATGAGCAATTGATAATTTTTTGGAAAATTGTTTCCTTCCACGTGTGATCATACCTGGTTTACATTCTAGGTGATCCCACAAAGCTGGTTTACAATTTTTGGAGATCCTGATTTTTGTTGAAATCACATATTTTTAGAAAATATAATTATTTAATCCTTGAAAATTTCCATTTAAAGGATTCTAATTAAAGAGGATTTGATCAAACCACCTTAGATCAAACCCCCTTGGATAGATCCCTCCTAGTTTTAAACCATACCTATAACGGAGTCTCCTTTACACCTATCAAAATGCTGATAAAAAAACACTTTTGATTTACCTTTTGGGGGATCAAATGAATTCATTTAAAATTTATTTTTTCAGTATGTAGTCCATATTATAAGCTTCCCCAAAAGTATAATTTTAAATAAGTTTAATTTTACTATTATATTTATTTTTAATTTTTTGTGAATGTAGGTTTTTCACCGAAAATCAAGCTCTATGTTCTACACATGTGGAAAAATATTAGATTATCAAAAAAAAATTTGAAAAATATGAGTGCACTAGATATTGAAGTCCTTGATCAGAATAAAAATTAAATTAAATTTTGATACATACAAAAAAAGTTATGCATTATATGGTCCGCCTATGTCCTGAATTGTAACTGGTTTGACTTTGAAACTTGATTAAGGAAAAAATATTCAATAAAACACTATAAAACTAATTGGAAGCACTAGATATCATAGTTACAAATCTAAATTCTATAAAAAAAAAAGAATTTTATCCTTCATGGAAAAAAAGTTATGCGTTATACGGTGACCGTCACTCTTTAAAAATGTTGTTTACTAAAAAAAATTAGTTTTTGAAGGAGATGGAAAAAGAAGTGCAATATAATTCCAAAATTTTTGAAAAAAATATATTTAGAATCTATAGACAAAATTTCACAAATCATTGGTTTGCATCATGTCCAAATTCCTCACGCTTTAGCCGCTATAGGTGCCCAAAAGTGAATATTTAGTTAGAAAAAATTATTTCAGTGTCGAGTTTGGCCAAAAATTGTAAACCAGTATTGTGGGATCACCCTTCTAGCCAGTCAAGAGGCTATCTAGGCAGGGTTGGAGCCACAAAGGTCTCTGATGTTGGACAGGCCTGTGTATAGAACTTTTCCATAGCTCACTAAGGAGGTTGGAATGAGGAATTTCTATCACGTCAATGACACATTTTTAATGGAAATTGTGAGAAAAATTGATGGAAACCCTGAGCTTCAAGTTTCACCTAAATCCGCTGCTCTAGTATTGAGGTTTGGAAGTTTCTACATTCAGTTCAACAGATTTACTTATCTTAGAATTGGAGGTTTTGAGAAGGCTCCATAGAAATTACCCCATTACCCAAGTGATTTCCTAGTTTTTCATGAAGTTTTTCGGTAGATGGTTGTTGTAAATGTTAAATATTCAAACATGGGAAAGAAGGGGTAGCATTTTCCATTGTCAATGCCTTCATTTTCTTGCAAAAGTAATAATATTTCTAGGGGTGTGTAGAAAGCCATGAATGAATTCAATTTTCAGTGTTTTCCCATGAGAACTAATTTTGATAGCAAGGGTCATGTTAAGTAAAATTTGTATGGAGTTGGCAGCTATGAACATTGCCTTGATATTACAAACTTTTGGGAAGACTATATAGATGAAGGCAATGTGTATAGAATAAATTTCATGAGATTGAACCTAAGGAAAATACAAGATTTTGGTATTTCTTTCAATATTCCAAAACATGCATAAGAAGACTCAGTGAGCATTGATCTCAAATATCAGACCCCTGCTGGTAAGACCTTGTACAAAATTAATTGGTTAAAGGATGAAGTTTTAGACCTAATGGTCCTTTCTGCCCCTATTTTGAGAAGAACTTCATACTGGTTGAACAGATAATGGTGCCAAGGTGTGGGTTCTCCCCATGATAAAAGAGTTTCGCAGAGAGAAGAGCAAGGGACTGTACATGCCTCTAGCATAAATATATCAGTTAGAAAGTAGTCAATTAGGTTTTCTAGCACTAGCTCATAGTCAAGAGGAGATGGCTATTAGGCTTAGAAATATAGATATCTAACAATTAATGTCAGATTTAAGTAATAAATAGAGAAACTAAAAACACACAGAATAAATTATAACACAGAGAATTTAACATGGTTCACCCAATCCGGGCTACATCCACCAAACTGCAGCCATCCAATGATTTTATTAGCTAGTGCAAAAAATCTATTACAATCTTGCGAATAATCACGTTTTTCATTATCCTGTAACACCCATCTGAACCCCTTTTTATCAAGCTTAGATGCTTCCAGATTTTGGGTTCTACAAAATCAAATTTTCTTTTTTCATCAATTTTTCCTTTTTTGGTGACGACGCGAAAAAGTAGGAGGAAATTTTTTGTCGAGGGCTATCGCTCCTGAACCCCCGCCTGGGGCCCGACCCGACCCCGGACCCCAACAAGGATACATGTCAGGGTGTATAGTATACCATGGGCTATACAGTATAGCATGATCAGTCACCACATACCAACAATCTCCCACTTGGAGACCGATCAAGCTCCACACCAATAGAATCTCACACTTGGAGACTGATCTTGGACGACACTTCTAAAATTACAACTTCCACTAGAAATAAGTACCTTGGACCCTGCTGCTCTGTTATACTTGAATTCAACATTGAAGGCCAACTGAAGCTGAAGAGGAGCTCATCTTCTCCCTTGTCACCGCCTTCGTAAACATATCTGTTGGATTTACATCTATATGTATCTTGTCCAGCTTGACCTGTCCATCCTCCAACACCGACCGAATGAAATGATATCTCAACTGTATGTGTTTTGTTTTAGAATGCAAGGAAAAATTCTTTGCAAGATGTATAGCACTTTGGTTGTCTGTAAACAAGTAATTTCCATCCTGTTGTTTTCCCAAAGCATCCATAAAAATTTGCAGCCATATCATCTCCTTTTCCACCTCTATTGTAGCAACATACTCTGCCTCTGTAGTGGATAAAGAAACCACCTTTTACAATCGAGAAATCCAACTCACTGCTATCCCACCAACTGTAAATACATAACTTGTGGTACTGTTCCTAGTATCTATATCCCCTGCCAAATCTGAGTCAACATAGTCTTTTAAATCAATGTTAGAGCCCCCAAAACATTAACATTTATTGGATGTACCTCTCAAGTACCTGCGAATCCATTTTACCACATTCCAATGCTCAACTCCAGGATGACTCAAATACCTACTAACAATTCCTATGGCATATGCAATATCCGGTATTGTGCATACCATGGTATACATTAAACTTCCTACAGCTGAAGCATATGGTACCTTGGACATTTTTTCTTCCTCCTCTTGTGTCTTTGGACACATATCCTTAGTCAATTTAACATGACTAGGCAAAGGTGTGATGACAACTTTTTCATTCTCCATATGAAATCTTTGCAACACCTTTTCAACATAATTAGCCTAAGATAAAAACAATTTTCTATTTTTCCTATCTCTATAAATTTTCATACCAAGGATTTATTTTGCTGCCCCAAAATGGACTTCATAGCAAAAGATTTTGCTAACTGTTGTTTTAGCTCACTTATGTGATCCATGTTAGACCCTGCTACAAGCATGCCATCAACATATAAACACAAAATAATGTAGCTGTCATTGTCCAACCTCTTAAAATAAACACAAAGGTTAGAATTACACCTGTTGTAGCCTTGCTTAGCCATAAAACTATCAAATTTCAAGTACCATTGTCGAGGTGCTTGCTTCAAGCCATATAAACTTTTATTCAATTTGCACACTAGTTTCTCCTTACCTTTGACCTCAAATCCTTGTGGTTGGTTCATATATATTTCCTCTTCCAAATCACCATGGAGAAAGGTTGTTTGAACATCAACCTGTTCTAAATGCAAATCTTCAGCAGCCACAATACTTAAAACAATACGAATAGAAGTCATTTTAACAACTGGAGAAAAAATATCATCAAAATCAATACCCTTTTTCTATGCAAATCCCTTTACAACTAATCTAAATTTAAATCTCTTCTTACCTCCATCCTCCTCTTTCAGCCTATAAACCCATTTGTTTGGTAAAGCCTTTTTACCTGCAGGCAACTTGCATAATTCCCATGTATGGTTTTTCAACAAGGAGTCCATTTCTTCTTCCATTCCATGCTCCCACTAAACCTTGGTATCCACCTACATAGCTTCATCATAATATTTTGGTTCACCAGCATCAGTTAACAAAATAGTAGACAAAGAGGGAGAGTATCTTTCTGGAGGTCTACTTATCCTTGAAGATCATCTAACAGGAGTTTGTGGTATTTGTTGTTGTTGTTGTTGCCCAGCATGAGGAACCACTGAAACATCATTGTTTGAAATATCATCCAACACTGCATAATCATTTTCTTTCTTCTCATGTTGCAGCAACAGATCTTTGTACAACACTTTCTCATTGAATATGACATCCCTGCTTATCACAATTTTTTTATTTTCAAAATCCCAAAGCCTATAACTAAATTCATCAATGCCATATCCAACAAATATACATTTCTTTGATTTTGCATCAATCTTGGTTCTATTTTCAGAATCTACATGTGTAAATGCTTCACAACTGAAGGTTTTGAGAAAAGAATAACTCACCTTCTTACCTTTCCATGCTTCCTCTGGAATACCACAACCCAAAGGATTAGAGGGACCTCTATTAATTAAATAAACATCAGTGTTTATAGTCTCTACCCACATTTTTAAAGGAAACCCAACATGCAATCTCATAGTTCGTGCACGCTCCATTATTGTTCTATTCA
>VDFB02029960.1:0-19733 GCA_007258455.2 Sequoia sempervirens | reverse complement strand
CAACTAATGATGTTATAATAACTCTCCCAAGTTGATCCTCTCTCTATCCCAATCATCATAATTTAATGTTTGGTAATTTAATGTGTCTACTTGAATCATGTTTTGGTACTTAATGTTATGTTTTTAAGAGGCATTTTCTGAAAGTACGAATGGAGGATAAGGTGGAGTGATTGTTGTAATGAAGAACCTGCTAGGAAAGCTAACCAAGTTAAAATGTACACCTATACATACATCATTGTGGTAATATAGACCTATGTCATAAAAAACAATTGAATCCTATTAGTTCCAAAGTATTTTAGCAAAGAAGAGATAGAGGAATTTCCAACATGAGGCATAATTCAATCATAATATAATAAAACCATTAATCCATAGTTCTATGTATAAAGGGACTGTTGTAGAGGAAAAGATACACATTTAATTTGCAAGGCATAACTCAACAATATGAAAACATATAGTAGAATATTGTACATTATTCTCAAGATTTTTTCTTATTTGTGAGAAATGCAAACCTTCCATGCTAATTTTCTCTAAAACACACAAATATAGGGGGAAGTGTAATATCCCACCCTTTCCTAAATTTTTCCATAGCTAGTGATATGATAATATCCCAACAACTCTATGAATTTTAAAATTGAATGTTATGGACTATATTAAAATTATTTTGTGGACTAATAAACTAAAGAATATTCTTGATATTTAATTACACGGCTCTTGAGAAAAACAATGATTTAATATCTTATGAGTATTAAATTAGATTATGAGTATAATTTAAAGAATTATAGTCATGATTTTGTAATTTTCATGTAATAGACATAAATATCATTCATTTTGTTGGTAAAACTACATATTTAGAGTAATATTATGAAGGTTAAATTTAAATGGTTTATCTAACACTCAAATAATCATTCTAGACTAATAGTTGATTTAAAATTTCTTTTACAATGATTATTGATTATATTTAATAAAAAATACTTGATATTCCCAAGTTATTAAGGGTGCAAATCAACTATTGACATGGACTAAACTATTGCAAACAAGGTAAATATATAGTAGGAGTATCAACTAATGGTGAGGCACTTTAAGTCTAATCAAACATACAATATACCAAATAATATTAATTAAATAGTGGAGAAAATAAATAAATATTCAAACCTCATGAACACTAGAATTATATGGGGAAGAAAAATATATCAAACTAAATGCACTACCAAAAGATAGATCAATTGGGATTTTTTTATAGGAAAGTGTGATATTTAATTGAAACCCTAATGTATTAGTGTTGTATCTTCAACAATCTTGGAATGAGTACTTGGATGCCTATGTTGTCAAAAGATATTATTATTTTACTATTAGTTCTCCTCATGTTGAAATTTCCATGAACTAGTTAGGATGCAACTCTCCACCACTAAGCTACCCACCCACTTTATGACAAGTCAATTTACGATTTAGGTATGCTAATTTTTTTGACACCTTCTTCACATTGTGAGATGTTACCAAATAATTATAATGGTCATTTGGTTTTGTGTGGATCATGAACCATGTAAGGGTGTGTTTATTGATCTTACTCACCAATAAAATGTATGCATTGAATAATTTTTGTTTTATCATCATTTTATCAACAAGCATATGCATATTTGAGGGTTTATTTAAAATTGACTAATGATATGTTGATTGAAACTATAGGATACATTATTTTACCTAATTTTTTGGTCTAAAAGATGAGGGAAGTTCTTATTCTATGTCATATTCTTTCTTCTTTAGATGTATCTCATATTTTATTTGGGTATCCATGGATAAAGCAATATCAAGCAACATCATCTATGTCATGCCATTAAGGTATCAAATATGTTTGAACACTAGTAAAGAGGTTACAATTGCAAGAGATCCGTATATGCCTTTATTTTAGATTAAGTCATTTAACTTTAAATAATTTTAAGAACATACATAAGGATCCTCTATATAAGTGCAAGGATTCTTTGCCTAATTTGTAAAATTTTCAAAAGGAATAACAATGGTGGGAAAATCAAGACAAGATGCAACAATTTAGAATTCCTAAAGGGTTTACAATTATTAGAGCCAAAGTAGGTTATATTTTGGTTTTATATTATAAAATGATTCAAGAATCTATACGGCCAAAAGAACCATAAGCATTGCAAACTTTAGTTTAGAAGCATAAGGGATTGGATATTTTCATTCCTAAACATGGTTTTCATTAAAAAAATTACTCATGTACTATACATGTACATATTCATGTATATGTGAATATATCTACATATGTATGCATACACATGCACGTATCTAAATATGTATATATGTATATGTAGATATGTTCTACACATTCATGTATACATATATATGTATATACATACATTTATTTTCTATATGTATATATATACATACATATATACGTATACATAAATACACACATATGTATGTATGTATGTGTGTATGTATATTTATGTATACGTATATACATGTATGTATATGTATATGTGTATGCATACATGTATATATATGTATATATGGATACACATACATTTTGGTTTTGTTTTGTAAGCATCCTATTTTGAGGACAACCCTCTATTGATGATGTTGAGTATTAGTTTGTTGTAAGTGTGTTTATTATTTTAATATCATTTTAAAACAATATTTTATTTATTTATAAATTTTGGTATAATCTCTAATTTTATAATATGTTTGTGTGTGTAGGTTGAGTTGCATAATTGTTAGGGGCACACACAATCAACATAATGCAAGATAATAACTAATTCAAGGGATCGAAGTTCAGTTTCTAGTCAAGCAAAGAGAGGCATAATGTTTCATTAATAGCATTTGCTACACATACATAAACACTTTTATATCTTTATGACACATTCATAACTATTTTCATGAATATATATTGGTGATATTTTGTAGTCTAAGAGACAATGTTGGCCTCATGTCACTGTATATGATATTTTCAAGATGTATTATGTATGTCTTCATGACCTTATCAAGATCAATATATAAATATTTTGTGCATATTCATAGCAAATGGTTTGTGCTTATTCTATCTATCTATATTACCCTTTATCTCTATCTCTCTTTATCACTATCTCTCTCACATATATATGATGTGCATGAATGTTGAATGGCATACATGTAATGAACCCATACTAGTTTTAACTCTATTTAGCCTATCAACAAATAAAGATTCAACATTGGTCTTCTAAATTTACATACATCTTAAGAATTTACTACCATAATCCATAAGACAAAGCAAAAATAACCCATATGGGTGTTTAGATTCACAAGTGAAAGTCAAAATGTTATAGCTAGCTATCCCTTCACTAAAAAATAGTAGGGTTTTTAGTTCAAACAAGGAATTACCCCATTTTATTGTATGGTTCTATATACTAAAACCCTATCTCCAATAACACACATAAAGTAAAAAATATATCTACTATGTTTGGCTTCGTGAATGCAACACAAGCTTCTAAATGTCCTAGGTAGAGCAATAGATTTCCATTCACATAGTAGAAATTACAAGCTAATGCTTTTTAACATGATTTCTAGAATTTCATATGTAAGAATAGCTTTTTCTCTTACATTACATATAAAAATACTAAAAAGAACCTTCATAAAAAATCATACCTCATTACCACCAAGTAAAAACAATAAGGTTTACATACTCGAATTTCACAAGCTTCAAAAATGTACAATTTGCACTACCTTCTTCCTCCTTTTGCCTCTATCCTCCCCTTTTCCCTCTTTCTTTTCCTTTTAATCTTTCCTTGATTTCCACCATTTTTTCCATATTCTCTACATGTTTCCCATTTCCACTTCCTTTTCCTTTATTTCTTCCCACTTTGTGAACAATAAAGTCCCACTCTCTCTTCACTTACTCATCATTCAAGTTTCCTCGAATAGCATACCTCAACATTAATGCTTGATACTTAATATGATGGGGCCAAAAGGTGGGGTGGCCACTTTTTGGCCCCACATCTTTTTGCACTTTCTCTAATAAGGTTTGTCCTTTTGATAATAGTAATGTCCAAAGGTGGCTCTTGTTTGCATGTGGATACATTTATACCAAACATCAACTTTTAGTGATATGTGTGAAGATTTTGTAGTGGTTCTATATATTGTTCTTATTCTCTAAATATAAAGGAGGATGAATAATCAAGTCAGGATGGACTAATGAAAGAAGATGAATTGAATAGTGATAGAAACTAGTCTACTATAATTAGTGATGATGAAAATACATTATATAAAATTATGCAGGCATTCTCATATTACTTAGAATCTCTAGTGTTACATTATGAATAGTATTTTAAACACATGATAGACCTTTTTCTAGAGTGTCTCTACAAACTTGTGACCATTGAATTTGCTTGGGAGTATAGAAAAGTGCATTATAATACATCAAATAATAGGGTAGAGAATGTAATTGTTAATTTTATGGTTTCCAAGACCAAACTTTGTAAATGATATTAATTGAGGGCATGAAGACACAAGCAAGTCTTTGTTCTTGATGGTTTGATTTATATTTTCAATCAATGGTTCCATTTATACACACTACATGAGGAAATTGTTCAATAAGAGTAACTTATAGTTTTAGTCAATTATATTTCAATTTGTACACACTACATGAAGACAATGTTCAATAAGTGTAACATATATTTTTAGTTAGTAATGGTTCAATTTTTACACAATCCACAAAGACAATGATAAGGCAAACAACTTTCCCACTAAAAAAAAGAAACTAAAGTTAATAAAATGTATAGTTTTAGTTGTAAATTAGTCTATCTTATGTAAAAAATATGCATGCTCTATTTTGAAAAATATCTCATTAAATATTTTTATTATATGATATGTTTTAGATTGTAATATTTAATACAAGACAAATGAAATGTGCACCTATCTATTTTATGTGAGATATATATTACTTAATTTAAAATAAGTAAAGCTCAATATACATACTTATAATAGGATAAAAATGACAATTTATAAAATAATGTATATTGATCCTATAATAAAAATACAAGAGAATAAAATTAGACATGAATAGACTAAAAAAAAAGAAAAATTTGTATGTAAACAAACTCTAGCATATTGATAATTGTGTATATTTTATCATTAAGCATTCTTTATATTATGAACAAGCAAACACACTATATAATTCACAAAGAAGATTAGGGTTTTTAGCTTCATTTGTTATATGGAGATATTTTATTGTAATGTACGTAATCAATGATATGATTCTTGATTTTTTATAAGATTTAATATTATAACACCTTAACAAATCAAGCTATGACTTTCACGGTTCACTCCTACATGTATGAAATTTGCATTTTCATCTACAAGTTTGACCCTAAATTTGTAGTTTTAAAATTATTTTTTGAGCTTAACCCTACATTTCTAGTCTTTAGGAATGTATTTATCTCCATTTTTTAGACTATGTTGAGAGCTATTATAATGTTTTTTTGCAATAATTTTCAGAGGAAACTCGTTTTTCCTTACTCAAACCCTTGGATTATACAAAACGGGGAAGCAAAATACTATATTAAAAATGCTTTAAAAATGTTCAAACAAGTGCAATTTGAATTCAACAAATTTAAAAAAATTTGCATATAGTGTTTCGAAATTAAACAAATACATGCATTTTGAACTCAAAAAAAATGGAATTTTAAATACCTCGTGCTCAATAGTCGAATTGGAATGATGAAGTTTGAAGAGAGGACCCGAAAAACGCTTTTTTCCGGTGAAAGAAACTTTGTTGGGTCGCTGTTCGGATGATGTTCGCCGCGCGCAGGGAGACAGTAACTTCACTGGAAATTCACAGTAAAAATGAAGGTGAAAGCCTTTTTTTTTTTTTCATATTAGGGGGTTCGGCCAAACCTTGGTTCGGCTGAACCCCATTAAATATTGTTTTTTTAATGGGTGTTTGAATGGTTCGGCCGAGCCATATGGTTCGGCCGAACCCAGTTGATATGGAGAGGGGGAAAAATTCGAAATTTCCTTCCTCTCCAAAAGTGTAAACCACTTATGTGGCTTCACCCAGCAAGATAGAGAGAAAAAAGGTTGCAGACTCAAATTGAAAAGTTACAGGCAAACCTAGCAAATGAGAAAGCAAAGAGGAAAGCATCAGATAACAAGAGCAATGAATTAGAAAAAAGAATAAAATAATCTACCTCTACATCAACAAGCAAAGAGGATAAGTAGAATGAGACTGTGGTGAATGAACTGAAGCAAAGGCTAGATAAGAGCAACAAGAAATATGATGAGGAAAAATCCACTTCAAAAAAATTAAGACTAAGCATTGCAAATGGAAATGAATAGTGGGAACAAAAATTGGAGGAGAGAGAAAGAAATGAAAGATTGGAAGAAGAGATGATGGAAGCAAAAAATGAAATTAAGTCTTGTCAAAATAAGTTATCTGCATTTTGTAGAGAAACAATGAGGCATATGAAACAATAGATTTGGGATGAAATAATGCAGAGCATTGATCATTTATGTGGCATGTTCAATTGATTGATGCCATCAGAAAAACATCATAAGAAGCTCAACAAAAATGTGTTGGCATTAGAGAAATCAGAAAATCAAATTCAACAGTCTACAAATCCAATGACAACATTTTAAAATCAAAAGGGATTACTAATCGGCTTGCTACATCAATGGCATTGTCATCTATCATTGAAAAGTGTTTGAGAATGCGTGAAAAAAAGGAATATTTGCATTTGGTTGCAGAAAAGATGAAGAACTTTGATGAAAAGGTAAGGAACTTCACAGAGCTTGGATTTTGACACAAATGAGTGATTCGTTGGCAAGAATGATTTTAGAAAGAAGATGGAGGAAGGAAGATTTATTTGGATGAGTTTCTTCATAACCCAGATGTGGTGAACTATTTGGATTCCATCAAATCATTGCTAGCCCTGAATGAAAAATTGATTGAAGAATCCAAGACAGGTTCTAATTTGAATCATGAATTGTTAACCAAACTTCAATTCAAACAACATCAGTTAGAACAAATGACAATTCCACTACTTGAAGAGTGGAAGTTGCTAGAAAAGGTGATGCAGTGATTTTATTTTTGATAATATGAGTTTCCAAGTTCCAACTCAACTCTGTATAGAGTTGTCTTTGAGCAATATTTTACATTTCCAATGCCTCTATGTATTCCTTAAATATGTGATAATCAATAAAAAATATCAAATTCAGACTTTAGTAATGTGTTGATGTTGAATTATATATGCATTATTTATTTTATCATATGAAGAAAAAGTTTGGTAGTGGTTTCAACTACTAGATACACATTAAATGATTGTTGATGTTCATTGGTGTATATGCTACTAATACTATTGTTAATATGTTATTAAGCATTGAGTTGAGTGATGAATTGTTGAGTACATTTTCAAGTTCTACTTTTAATACAATTAAAATATGAACTATAAGGTGATTTTAATTCTAGGCATCCATAATCTTAGTGAAATTATATTATAATTCACACATCAATACTCAGTCTCCATGACTACTTATCAGATCCACAAAATATTTATATGAAATCATGCTTTAATCAAGGTACTTTAACTGGTTCATTAAACGAGAGCCAAAATTAAAACATACATCAATGCATAATGACAAAGAAGATTAATGAAAGATCATTGATAAAATTTCATTAATAATTCATGTAAAATTTTATAGCTGGAGAGATGATAAGACTCAAAATAAGGAAGCAAAACAAGCTTAGTCGCTAGTCCTCTGAATTTTATAACCTTGGACTGTGGAGTTCTAAATTTTCATAACTTCCTAATTCCCCGACTTGGTTCACTTTGTCGAGTTGCAAGTCTTTGTTGGTCAACTTTGTAGTCGATGGAGGATGAGAGAGTTATTTCAATATAGAAAGACTTAGACAATGATGAAGTTCATGCATACGTAATCTTTGACTTATGGTGCGTGGATTTATTCTGCTTCTATTGAGTAGTTTGCTAGTGGATTATCTATTATTTGAATGATAATTTTTGGTTAATTTCATTGTTGTGGTTACTATCACTTAATGTTGTGGTTTTGGTGCTTTTCCTAACCTTAATCGCTAGTCCTACGAGTTTGATAACCTTGTCACGGAGTTCTAAATTTTCATAACTTCCCAATTCCCCAACTTGGTTCACCTTTTTGAGTTGCAAGTCTTTGTTGGTCAACTTTGTAGTCGGTGGGTTGGAGGTTTTGAAAACTTTGAAACTTCAAACTTTGGTTCTAAGGTTCCAAGTTTCAGTGACCAAGCAACATTATGGACTTATCTTGGTTTTCAAAGGCATTGTCATATGACATCTCATTGATTGCTATGTACGGACTAACCTTGAGTTGTCTTTTCAGGAATTTCAAAAAGCATGCAGGTTTTAAAGGCTATCTTTTTGAGGAATGAAATTGAATGTTGCATTTAATGCATGTTAGGATCAAAAATAACAACATAAGTGTGTGGAAAAATACTCAAAAATTTAGCCTGCATTCTCATTCTTTTCCAATGCCAATACTTCTCAAGTGTAAACATTCTATCTCTATGAATTTGTGCTCATGCAAAGTGGAATTCAAAATCACTGGTCTGGCATGAGGGACTCTGAAATTGGGCATGTCAATTTGGAGGAGTTTTTGGTGCGTTTGGAGCAAAGGGAGAGAACAACACTGGAAGATAAATTTTTGCATAGTGGTTTGGTGCACACAAGAGGTTTTCATGAGGTTGTACAAAGCGTCAACCTAGTGATTATGTGTGCAAGGGGCTACATTCTAGAGACTCGGGAAATTAGAGTTGTGGATGGATTAGTCATTGCAAGATTTACTATTGAAGTGATTTCATGCGCATTAGGCATTCCAAAGAGGGAAACTCTAGAGGAAATGTATGTAGCTGTTGGTGACAAGTTTCTTAGAATGAATGAGGAATGGTGCAAAAATTCCATTGAAGGAATTGGTTGAAGTCTAAGAAAAAGGGTAAGTCTCAGTTTCCCTCAAAGCTTAAAAGGGTTCATTTTAAGGATAAAATTTCAGATGCTATCACCTTGCTACATTGTGTGGTTGGTAATGCATATTCAGACTCTTTTGAATTTTGGATGTGTTGTTTTATTCTGCTGATTTGTAGTGAAAATAAATTCACTGATTGGGATGAGATTATTAGTTATCATTTAAATGAGCAATTGATAATTTTTTGGAAAATTATTTCCTTCCACATGTGATCATACCCGGTTTACATTCTAGGTGATCCCACAAAGCTGGTTTACAATTTCTGGAGATCCTGATTTTTGTTGAAATCACATATTTTTTAGAAAATATAATGATTTAAACCTTGAAAAGTTCCATTTAAAGGATTCTAATTAAAGAGGATTTGATCAAACCACCTTAGATCAAACCCCCTTGGATAGATCCCTCCTAGTTTTAAACCATACCTATAACGGAGTCTCCTTTACACCTATCAAAATGCTGATAAAAAAGCACTTTTGATTTACCTTTTGGGAGATCAAATGAATTCATTTAAAATTTATTTTTTCAGTATGTATTCCATATTATAAGCTTCCCCAAAAGTATAATTTTAAATAAATTTAATTTTACTATTATATTTATTTTTTATTTTTTGTGAATGTAGGTTTTTCACCGAAAATCAAGCTCTATGTTCTACACATGTGGAAAAATATTAGATTATAAAAAAAAATAGAAAAATATGAGTGCACTAGATATTGAAGTCCTGATCAAAATAAAAAATAAATTAAATTTTGATACATACAAAAAAATATGGTCTATATGTCCTAATGGAACTGGGTTTGACTTTGAAACTTGATTAAGGAAAAAATATTCAATAAAACACTATAAAACTAATTGGAAGCACTAGATATCATAGTTACAAATCTAAATTCTATATAAAAAGAATTTTATCCTTCATGGAAAAAATTATGCGTTATACCTGGCCGTCACTCTTTAAAAATGTTGTTTACTAAAAAAAATTAGTTTTTGAAGGAGATGGAAAAAGAAGTGCAATATAATTCCAAAAATTTTGAAAAAAATATATTTATAATCTATATACAAAATTTCACAAATCACTGGTTTGCATCATGTCCAAATTCCTCATGCTTTAGCCGCTATAGGTGCACGAAAGTGAATATTTAGTTAGAAAAAATTATTTCAGTGTCGAGTTTGGCCAAAAATTGTAAACCAGTATTGTGGGATCACCCTTCTAGCTAGTCAAGAGGCTATCTAGGCAGGGTTGGAGCCACAAAGGTCTCTGATGTTGGACAGGCCTGTGTATAGAACTTTTCCATAGCTCACTAAGGAGGTTGGAATGAGGAATTTCTATCACGTCAATGACACATTTTTAATGGAAATTGTGAGAAAAATTGATGGAAAACCTGAGCTTCAAGTTTCACCTAAATCTGCTGCTCTAGTATTGACGTTTGGAAGTTTCTACATTCAGTTCAACAGATTTACTTATCTTAGAATTGGAGGTTTTGAGAAGGCTCCATAGAAATTACCCCATTACCCAAGTGATTTCCTAGTTTTTCATGAAGTTTTTCGATAGATGGTTGTTGTAAATGTTAAATATTCAAACATGGGAAAGAAGGGGTAGCATTTTCCATTGTCAATGCCTTCATTTTCTTGCAAAAGTAATAATATTTCTAGGGGTGTGTAGAAAGCCATGAATGAATTCAATTTTCAGTGTTTTCCAATGAGAACTAATTTTGATAGGAAGGGTCATGTTAAGTAAAATTTGTATGGATTTGGCAGTTATGAACATTGCCTTGATATTACAAACTTTTGGGAAGACTATATAGATGAAGGCAATGTGTATAGAATAAATTTCATGAGATTGAACCTAAGGAAAATACAAGCTTTTGGTATTTCTTTCAATATTCCAAAAGATGCATAAGAAGACTCATTGATCATTGATCTCAAATATTAGACCCCTGCTGGTAAGACCTTGTACAAAATTAATTAGTTAAAGGATGAAGTTTCAGACCTAATGGTCCTTTCTGCCCTTATTTTGAGAAGAACTTCATACTGGTTGAACATATAATGGTGCCAAGGTGTGGGTTCTCCCCATGATAAAAGAGTTTCGCAGAGAGAAGAGCAAGGGACTGTACAGGCCTCTAGCATAAATATATTAGTTAGAAAGTAGTCAATTAGGTTTTCTAGCACTGGCTCATAGTCAAGAGGAGATGGCTATTAGGCTTAGAAAGATATATATCTAACAATTAAATGCAGATTTAAGTAATAAATAGAGAAACCAAAAACACATAGAATAAATTATAGCATAGAGAATTTAACATGGTTCACCCAATCTGGGCTACATCCACCAAACCGCAGCCATCCAATGATTTTATTATCCAGTGCAAAAAACCTATTACAATCTTGCGATTAATCACATTTTTCATTATCTTGTAACACCCATCCGAACCCCTTTTTATCAAGCTTAGATGCTTCCATATTTTGGGTTCTACAAAATTGAATTTTTCTTTTTTGTCAATTTTTCCTTTTTTGGTGACGACGCAAAAAAGTAGGAGGAAATTTTTTCTTAGGGGCTATCACTCCCGAACCCCCGCCTGGGGCCCGGGCTAGCCCCAAACCCCAACAAGGATACATGTCAGGGTGTATAGTATACCATGGGCTATATAGTATAGCATGATCAGTCACCACATACCAACAATCTCCCACTTGGAGACTGATCAAGCTCCACACCACACAATCTCACACTTGGAGACTAATCCTGGACGACACTTTTGCAATTACAACTCCCACTGGAAATAAGTACCTTGGACCCTGCTGCTTTGTTATACTTGAATTCAACCTTGAAGGCCAACTGAAGCTGAAGAGGAGCTCAGCTTCTCCCTTGTCGCCACCTTCATAAACATATCTATTGGATTTACATCTATAGGTATCTTGTCTAGCTTGACCTGTCCATCCTCCAACACTGACCGAATGAAATGATATCTCAACTGTATGTGTTTTGTTTCATAATGCAAGAAAAAATTCTTTGCAAGATGTATAGCACTCTGGTTGTCTGTAAACAAGTAATTTCTAGCCTGTTGTTTTCCCAACTCATCCATGAAAAGTTGCATCCATATCATCTCCTTTTCTGCCTCTATTGCAGCAACATACTCTACCTCTGTGGTGGATAAAGCAACCACCTTTTGCAATCAAGAAATCCAACTCACTACTGTCCCACCAACTGTAAATACATAACTTGTGGTACTTTGCCTAGTATTTATATCCCTTGCCAAATTTGAGTCAACATATCCTTTTAAATCAATGTTAGAGCCCCCAAAATATTAACATTTATTGGATGTACCTCTCAAGTACTTGAGAATCCATTTTACCACATTCCAATGCTCAACTCTAGGATAACTCAAATACCTGCTAACAACTCATATGGCATGTGCAATATCTGGTCTTGTGCATACCATGGCATACATTAAACTTCCTAGAGCTGAAGCATATGGTACCTTGGACATTTTTTCTTCCTCCTCTTGTGTCATTGGACACATATCCTTTTTCAATTTAACATGAATAGGCAAAGGTGTGCTGACAACTTTTGCATTCTCCATATGAAATATCCGCAACACCTTTTCAACATAATTAGCCTAAGATAAAAACAATTTTCTATTTTTCCTATCTCTACAAATTTTCATACCAAGGATTTGTTTTGTTGCCCCAAAATCCTTCAGAGCAAAATATTTTACTAACTGTTGTTTTAGCTCACTTATGTGATCCATGTTAGACCCTGCTACAAGCATGTCATCAATATATAAACACAAAATAATGTAGCTGTCATTGTCCAACCTCTTAAAATAAACACAAAGGTTAGAATTACACCTGTTGTAGCCTTGCTTAGCCATAAAACTATCAAATTTCAAGTACCATTGTCGAGGTGCTTGCTTCAAGCCATATAAACTTTTATTCAATCTACACACTAGTTTCTCCTTACCTTTGACCTCAAATCCTTGTGGTTGGTTCATATATATTTCCTCTTCCAAATCACCATGGAGAAAGGTTGTTTGAACATCAACCTGTTCTAAATGCAAATCTTCAGCAGCCACAATACTTAAAACAATACGAATAGAAGTCATTTTAACAATTGGAGAAAAAATCTCATCAAAATCAATACCCTTTTTCTGTGCAAATCCCTTTACAACTAATCTGAATTTAAATCTCTTCTTACCTCCATCCTTCTCTTTCATCCTATAAACCCATTTGTTTGGTAAAGCCTTTTTACCTGCAAGCAACTTGCATAATTCTCATGTCTGGTTTTTCAGCAAGGAGTCCATTTCTTCTTCCATTCCATGCTCCCACTGAACCTTGGTATCCACCTGCATAGCTTCATCATAATATTCTGGTTTACCAGCATCAGTTAACAAAATAGTAGACAAAGAGGGAGAGTTTCTTTCTGGAGGTCTACTTATCCTTGAAGATCATCTAACAAGAATTTGTGGTATTTGTTGTTGTTGTTATTGCCCAACATGAGGAACCACTGAAACATCATTGTTTGAAATATCATCCAACACTGCATAATCATTTTCTTTCTTCTCAAGCTGCAACAACAAATCTTTGTACAACACTTTCTCATTGAATATGGCATCCCTGCTTCTCACAATTTTCTGATTTTCAAAATCCCAAAGCCTATAACTAAATTCATCAATGCCATATCCAACAAATATACATTTCTTTGATTTTGCATCAATCTTGGTTCTATTTTCAAAATCTACATATGTAAATGCTTCACAACCGAAGGTTTTGAGAAAATAATAACTCACCTTCTTACCTTTCCATGCTTCCTCTGGAATACCACAACCCAAAGGATAAGAGGGACCTCTATTAATTAAATAAATAGCAGTGTTTATAGTCTCTACCCACAATTTTAAAGGCAATCCAACATGCAATCTCATAGTTCGTGCACGCTCCATTATTGTTCTATTCATGCGCTCAGCCACTCCATTTTCTTGTGGATTCCTTGGAACTATTTTCTTCCTATGAATACTATTAGAGGAACAATAATCTTCAAACTCTTTGCTGCAATACTGACCACCATTCTCAGATCAGAGACATTTTATCTTTTTACCCATCTCATTCTCAACCAGGTTCTCCATTTTTTAAAAGTTTTAAATACATCAAATTTCTACCTAAGGAAATAAATCCATACCTTCCTAGTTGCATCATCAATGAATGTAACATAATATAGAAAGCCACCAAGAGAAGATACCTGAGCTGGTCCCATACATCCGTATGCACAAGCTCCAATTTCTCATCTTTCTTTTGCTTCCCATCCTTGAGAAAACTTACTCTCTTTTATTTTCCATACACAACTTTCATAGAAATCCATATTAACATATTTTAGACCTGGTAAAACATTATTTGAATGAAGTACTTTCATACCTTTTGCACTCATGCCCAAGTCTATTATGCCACAGTGTTGATTCAGAGTCTACAACAACTGTATGATCTTCTACCTGTTGAACTGTAGCAACTATTCCTGAACATTGACCTTTTTCCATAACAATTAAAGTGGAAGGAACAGTATGACCTGTACAAAGATATAAGGTTCCTACTTTCACACCTTTTGCTACCACTAAGGCACCCTTTGTGACCTTCCAATTTTTATCACTAAATGTAACCACACGACCTTCATCATCTAGTTGCCTTGCTGAAATTAAATTTTTGCTTAACTTTGGAACGTGCCTTACCTCATATAGTAGCCAATGATTCCCATTCTACAACTTAATCTTGATTCTTCCCTTTCCAACAATCTGACAGGGTTCATTATCTCCTAAATAAACTAGCCCAAAATCCCCTTAGACATAATCAAGAAAATAACTTCTATGGGGGGTAGCATGAAATGAAGCCCCTGAATCTAACACACAAGAATCATCAACATTATCAAGGGAAAGAATCAAAGAATCTTCATCAAATTTATTACTTGCCACATTTTCCTTTTTACTTCCTTCCTTTTTGTCTTCTTTATTTTTCTAAGACCAACAATCTTTCTTTAAATGACCTGGCTTACCACAGTACCAACAATCTCTCATCTCTAGATTGGGAGCTTTTGTCCTTTGATTTTCCTTATGACTTCCCATGATTTTTAAAATTGTTTGCTCTCCCTTTTTTTTTCCCCTTCTTTCTGCATTCAAAACACTACCTGATGTGGATGTTCCACCTGAGTTTTTTCTATGAATTTCCTTGCTCAAAATAACACCAACAACATCAAATTTCAATGTATTCGAACCAGAAATAGAGTTGCTAATAGCCATTACCAAGCTATTCCAGCTTTCAAGCAAAGAACATAGAATCAAAAGAGCCCTAACTTCTTCATCAAAGTTTACTTTTACAGAATTTAATTGATTGGTGACCGTATTAAACTCATTTAAATGATCATTAACTGACCCACCTTCTACCATTTTCATATTAAATAAACACTTCATAAGAAATACCTTATTCGAAGCGGAAGGATTTTCATATAACTTCACTAGGGTTTCCATCAACTCTTGAGTTGTCTTTTCTTTTGTAATATTAAATTCCACTGATTGTGCCAGGCATAAACGAATACTGTCAAAAGCCTTTCTATCCAAAATCTCCCAGTCCTCATCATACATTGCTTGGGGTTTCTTGGTTTTCCCTTCCAATGGCTGCCATAAATCCTTCTGATAAAGGTAGTCCTCCATCTGCATCTTCCATAACTGATAGTTATTCCCATTAAACTTCTCAACCTTCTTACCCTTGTCTTCCATTACTCCCACTCAGCCGTAAGACCTTCCTACAAACAATAATCGAAACACAACCCACTCTTATACCACTTTTTAGGGTTAGAAAGGTAGATATCTAACAATTAAATACAAATTTAAGTAATAAACAGAGAAACCAAAAACACATAGAATAAATTAAAACACAGAGAATTTAACATGGTTCACCAAATCCGGGCTACATCCACCAAACTGCAGCCATCCAATGATTTTATTATCCAGTGCAAAAAACCTATTACAATCTTGTGAATAATTGCATTTTTCATTATCCTGTAACACCCATCTGAACTCTTTTTTATCAAGCTTAGAAGCTTCCATATTTTAGGTTCTACAAAATTGGATTTTTATTTTTTCATCGATTTTTCCTTTTTCAGTGATGACACAAAAAAGTAGGAGGAAATTTTTTCTAGGGGTGCTACCCCCGAACCCCCGCTCAGGGCCCTACCCGGCCCCGGACCCAGGCAAGGATATATGTCAGGGTGTATAGTATACCATGGGCTATACAATATAACATGATCAGTCACCACATACCAACAATGGCGAGAAGCCAAAAGACACTGGGGCCAAGCTAAAATCAATCTGTGAACAAGATACTGTGCCCTCAGTACCTATGAAAAAGGATAGTCAAGAAAATCCAGTGGCTATAGACACTGAGGGAATTTTTCAACACATAATTGATGATAATTATTTTCACACATTCTTTGAAGTTCCCCCTTGTCCACCATGAGATACTTCTCTTTCTATTCAATCAACTAAAAAAACTATTTATGTTCCATCAACTAAAATAAAATAAAATGTTAAGTGTTGTAAGTAGAGACATTGGATTAGTGCCAGTGGCATCTTTCCTATCATGGTTAAAGAAAGTAGTCGAGAAGAAAAAAAAGAATATTCTCGCAATGAAAATTGAAGTAGATACAGTTGCCATGCTGCTATAGGGTTACCAAAAGCCCAAAAAGGCTAAGAGGATGTCACGAATTGTCACTGATTCCACTATTGGGCATCAACTATTAGAGATTTTATGATCTAGTAAAGGACCTAAATGACAATGAGATAAATGAAGCTGAATAGAAGGTTAGTCATGTTGATATGGAGCCAACTATTTTTGAAGGTGACATATTTCATGCCAACTACTCTATTAATGCATTGATCAAAAGAGCAAAAGAACTAAAAAAGGAAATCCTTCAGTTGCAATCTCATAATCTTTCTTTAAGAAATTTTATTTCATCAATTGTGACTTCAAGGTCACTGAGGAAGCCTCAAGCTCAAATGTTTAAGGTATTGATTCTGACACTGTGCAACAAGTCAAGAAAAAATTATGTTATGCTAAAGCTTCCAATGAATGGATTGAAGGGCTTTATTAGGATGGCCTTATGCACATTACTAAATTTAGGCAATTCTTTGTTGAGGTTTCTGATAAAAGAAAGGAACTGGTAGGTGAGCTTCAATAGATTAGGAGAGAATATGGTAGCACATTTTTGCTTTCAAAGGAAATTGAAGAACTAGTCTACATGGAGCACTCTTTGTTAATAAGAGAAAAATTGGTGGATGACGGGCTAAAGAAATTGATCCTACTTGGTATGATTCATTGGAGTGGAAATTGATAGTATATGAAGATTATATAAAGGAAATCAATTTAAAGTGTTAGAAACATACTTTGACATATTAGTGCAGATCAAGGACAACTTCAATGATCTTGAAGTGGACCTCATGGATGGGTTTGATGAAAATGTACTAGATCTTGTAGACATATTCAGGGAATTTAAAGAGGTGTATCATAGAGAAGTAGTTGATCTTGAGAAAACCACTACAAACTCCTTCAAAAAATTAAGTTATAGACCTATATGAGTGCATATAAGTCAGAAAGTGAGAAAATATATAGAAGGCTAGCTCAGTTAGACCGTGTACTTTCAAGATGGAGGAAAAGGCTACAAATCACCACTACTCTAGGAAGCAAAAACATCACCACAATTTTCACCAAGTACTAGGAATACAAGCAAAGCGTAAAGGCACATGAGGCATTACTGAAGGAGCAGGAGGTGGAAATAATTGAAAGAAAAGGAGTCAATGTTGGGAGTGGGACTGCTATTTATTTTTTAGTTTTATGTTATTTTCTTTAATTTGGATCTCTTGATACTTCAAAGACTTTTTATTTTAATTTCTAAAACGATTGTCTTCAAGAAACCGTTATCAAGACAAAAAAACTCTACTATTTTTACAACTTTTCTATTATTTCAATATAGAAAGATAATGGTGAAGTTCATGCATATGTAATCTTTGAGTTATGGTGTGTGGATTTATTATACTTTTGCTAAGTAGTTTTCCAGTGGATTGTCTATTATTGGAATGGTAGATTTTTGGTTAGTTTCATTGTTGTGGAATCAGGAATGTTTATCTATGAATAAATATTTTATGGTGATGGATGCGTAAGGATTTCTTAATATAATTTAGGTGATTTGGTAGTTTAAGATTTTATTAAGTTGTGTGGATGCCTTTATAAGTTATTTATGTTGAACTGTTAGCTTTTGTTAGCTTATAAGTTATGGATGTTGAACTGTTAGCTTATGTTCAAGGAATGGATTAATATTCCTTTAAATTATTTATCAAAGATTGTGTGAATGGAAATGCAATTGGAATTTATAAGTAGTGTGATAAGTGTTGTTCTCTAAAAATGATGCAGAATCGCATATCAAATTCAATACCATGGAATACAATATAAAATATAAAATATCAAAATTTCATGGAATACAATATAAAATATCATTAACTACAATTTGGAATATCATTCATGAAGTGCAATATAAAATAAAATATAATGAAGTGTAATGATTCAAAATTTTATTGAATACAATATGAAATATTATCAACTACGGTATGGAACAATGGAAACTATTCCATGAAGTGTAGTATAAATACCTAAAAGCTACTAATTCTCTTCCATTTCCTAAACAGAGTCAGGGTCCTCAAACCGACGTTCATCTTGAGATAAAGTAAAAGAGTTGTCTTGAATTTGATTCTAAGTATGCTCTTCATTTTCTTCAGTCTATGTCTCAAATTCAACATTCATTGTGTGATTTGTGTCAATGTCATATGTCCCAGTCCCACTGCCACCAATACCAATGTTTGGAATTGGAGTGTTGCACAACCTGGTCCTTCTTCTTTCACATGTGGACCTCCAAATTGCGAGTGCCCTTTCGAAAGTAAAATTAAAGACATTATACATAGTTCCTTTCAACATCAATAAATTTTCCAAATTCTTGTCTAGTTTATTTCTTAACTTTGATTTCAAAAACCCCAATGTACTAAAAACTCTCTCATCCTCCACTGACCCCAATATCATTGTTTGACATAAATCAGTAAATTTGAAATATTTTGATATCGAATCATGCAATATTTCACTCTGACCTAAGTTTTTCCAAACCTTTTTTATTGATCCTGGTTCAAAGGCCTTCTTTATGCCCATGGATTTATACTAGTCCCTCATAGTTGTTGAAAAACTCCTAGATTTTTTTCTAAGCTTGGCTTCATTTAAAATTCCTTCTATTTTTTGCTCATTATATGTTACACTTTTCAAAAATCGTTCGATCAAGATTTTTACTTGATCATGAAAATATTTTGGGTTATCTCAATTTTCCCAAAATTGAGGATACACAATACTCATGGCTTCAATTATTTCATGTTGAGGGAATCTTTCATGAATCTCTAAGGAAATAGATTTTGCAGTTTCCTTTAAATTATCACTAACAAATTTAATAGTGTCGTTAAAATCTTCCTCGTTAACAACTACTTCTCTACTAGAGTGCCTAGTTGTCTTACAATGGTACATTGGTATCTCATATCCATGTACATAGATATATAAGTTCCTTATTGCATTAAATTATAAATAATTATCAAGATTATTCAAATCATTAATTTTTTTCCACATGAAATAATTTGGGCCTTCTTGTGTTAGATCTAGATAAAGATGATCGAGGGCCAAGCATGAATTTT